>APFE031720247.1:70800-105055 GCA_000404065.3 Pinus taeda
CCCATGTGCATGGATGCTTTGAGTTGTACATGCGCAGAATGTGTACAATCATCCTATTGACAACCTCTGTCTGGCCATCAGTTTGAGGATGGAAGGCTGTGGACTTAGTGAGTTTGGTGTCCCGCATTGACCAGAGACTGGACCAAAATGTTCTGAGGAACCGACTGTTCCGATCTGAGATGATAGACTGTGGGATCCAAAAGTGCACCCACACTCGTTCAAAGAAGAGTTTAGCAGTGGTTTCTACTGTGATATCCTTCTTGCAGGCCGCCATAATGGCCATCTTCAAGAACCTGTCGACGACCAAAAAAACACAGTCATTTCCATGCTTAGTGGAAGGAAGGCTTGACATGTAATCCATGGAGATGGATTCCCAAGGTCGACTAGGGGTAGGCAACGAGGTATAGAGGCCTTGCTTCTTTATGGTCGGTTTGGCAATGGCATAAGCAGTACATGATCTGATGTACTTCTCGACATTTTGTCGAAGATTCGGCCAATAGAAATACTTTTGTAGTACTACCACCGTTTTCTCGACCCTGAAATGCCCAGCAGCCCAACTATTGTGTGCTTCCCAAATCATCTTGGCACGCTCACTTGAAGGAACACAATGGTGACCCAGGTGGCATAACAGGGCATCCTAGAGGTAAAAATTTGGAACATGTTGACCCTCCAAGATTGTCTGGTATGTGTGGCCGAATTTTGGGTCACCTTTGTAGAGAAGTGGCCAATCAGAAGTCTCATGCCCATAAGAGTTGAGCACGGTGGTTAACGCCATGATCGGTGGTTGACTGAGGCAATTTGAAACATTATTGGTGCTACCCTTCTTATACTTGATATTCAAATGGAACTGTTGCAGGTATGTAGACCACTTCTGATGGAAATCATTCTGCAATTTCCCTTGGGTCTGTATGAATTGCAGGGGTTGGTGGTCTGTGTGGATGACTGTTTCCTTTCCCAAAATGTAATGCTTCCATTGTCGGCAAGCTTGCACAATGGAATACATCTCTTTATCATAAGTGGGATACTTACAGAATGTGTCTGAAAGTGTTTCACTGTGATATGCCACTGGATTCCCGTGTTGAGTAAGGACTGCCCCAATAGCATAGTCAGAGGCATCTGTCTCGACGTCAAATGGTTGTTGTAAATCTGGTAACGCGAGCATTGGTGCCGTGCATAGGTGATGTTTCAACGCTATGAATGCCTTATGTTGAGATTCAGACCAAAAGAATTTTGCTTTGGCTCCTCCCTTGGTGACTTGACTCAAGGGCCAAGTGATATGAGAAAACCCCAACATGAACCTGCAGTAGAAGTTGGCAAGACCTAGAAAGTTGCAGAGCTTTGTCAGAGTGGTTGGAGATGGCCAATCCCAAATGACTTGGATCTTGGCTAGATCCACATGCAGCCTCTGTTCATCAATAATGTATCCCAGATACTGAACTTGGGTCATGCCAAAAGTGCATTTATCCAAATTGGCACATAGCTTGTGTTGTCGCAGTGTTTGGAGAACCTGTCGGATGTGGTGGAGTGCCTCTTCCCAACTTTGGCTGAAGATCAAAATGTCATCCAAGTATACCACTACAAATGAGTTGGTGAATGGTCGCAAGATGTCATCCATTAGCCTCATGAAGGTTGCAGGAGCATTTGTCAATCCGAAAGGCGTAAACAACCATTCGAAAAGGTCCTCCTTGGCTTTGAAGGCAGCCTTCGACACATCAGAGGGTTCGATTGGTACCTAGAGATATCCTAACTTTAGATCGATCTTGATAAAATATTTTCCCCCCTTTAGTTGGTCAAGGAGGTCATCAATCCACGGGATCGGGTACCCATTACGAACAATGATCTTGTTCAGTGCTTGATAGTTAATACAGAGTCTCCAAGTCCCATCCTTCTTCTGTACCAACACGATCGGGCTCCCACAAGGTGATGAAGTCAGACAAATGTGACCTTTCTGCAGTAGCTCCTCAATCTACCTCTTGATTTCATCATTCTCCAGAATGGAGCACCGATAAATTGGTCCATTGGGTAACAACGCACCTGGGGTCAGATCGATGGAGTGCTTGACTTTACAGTGCAAAGGAACCCCTGCCGGGGAGGTGAAAATGTCATCGTACTCCTCCACGACCTTGTCCATCTGTAGTTGACATGCGGAGGGGCCCTGTCTGGAGGCCGTGGCCACTGTCTTCTTCTTTCCTTGAGGGCGTATCATCAGGAAAACAAATTTCCCAGTTTTGGAAATGAGCTTACTGCTTTGTTTTGCAGTAATCAAAGAGATGGTGGTAGGTGGTGCTACCTCTGGTATCCTGTACAACTTATTTCCCAATGTAATAATAATAGCATGGGGCCTTGATTCATATATAGCATGTCGCTTCCACAAGTATGGTTGTCCTAATAATACATCACAAACTTCAAGGGGAGCAATGTCACACAATACCTCATCCGTGAAGGGCTTGATGTTGTATGGAAGGCGACACTACTGGCTCACGCGAAGATCTCGTCCTTGGTGAAGCCACCCGATGGTGTACGGTTGTGGATGTGCTATGGTCGGTAAGCCCAACCGCTTCACGATCTCTGCCGAAATGAGGTTCTTTTGGCTCCTTCTATCGACAATGAATTGTAGCGGGGAGCCCTTTACCCACATCTGGGAGTGGAAGAGACACTCCTCCTCCTCTGGATCTTTGGGTTCATTTTTCTGGATCTTGGCGGTAGCAACAATGGCGTTGGGATCCGCATTAATGATCTGCTTCCCTTTGTCATTCCCCTTGTCAGGTTCTGACTCAGAGTCAGAACATGCATCTGATTTTGAAACCTTTAGCTCAGCCACCAGAAACTGCTTGGCCCGAGACTCACTTGTGTTGTGAGTGGAGCTCTTATGGAACTCACACCATTTTCTCGTGTCCCTTTTCGGCTTCGCGGTGTTGTTCTTTGCTTGCAGCTTTGGCGGGCTGTCTTGGGCTACCCCGCCTTGGATTTTTCCTTTGTTCCGTGGTTTAGGGGCACCTTTCTCTTGCTTCAGATTTGCAGATCCAAAGTCTCGCTTCTTTTGTTTAAACTTTTGCTCGACCTTGACGGCATATCGGTATGCTGTGCTGAGCGAGGATATGTTCAGGAATTTTATTTCTTCCTGGATGTACTTGTGCAGGAAGCCGCGGTATTTGAGTATCAAATGCTGCTCCGTATCCTTGATACCCAACTTTGTGCGAAGGGTATGGAAAAGATTGGTGAACTCTGGCACATCTTGGTCCCTTCCCTGCCGTAGTGTGGTCCACTTTATGTATTCATCCTCATAGCTTCTGACAGGGTAGTACTGCTCCTTGATGGCATCCCGGAATGAATTCCAGGTGGGTGTGGCTGGAAATAGTGAGCCGGTATTTTCATCCTTCTGTTCGCAGTAGGTTTCCCACTAGTCCTTGACGTGGGGGGCTGCTTTGAGAAGAGCAAAAACAATATTTTCCCGACTCGAAAATTCATGAACAGAAAAATAACTTTCTAGCAGATTTAACCATTTATCTATGGCATCTGCATCTATCTGACCCTCAAATATGGAGATTTCAAAATTAACTTGTACTTTAAAGGGCGTGGCATTTCTAGAGTAGCTGCTGGAAGCCAATGCGTTGCTTCTGGGTAGCCGCTGAAGGATCTGGGCAAAGCTGTCCATCATCGCGTTCTGTTGTCACTCGAGGGCTTCTTTGAGCAAGATTTTGATAGGATATCTTGCCCCCTCGTCTTTCTTCTCATTTGCCATGGGAGGCCGTTGGGATTTGCAAGGCTGGTCTCGCAAAGGTTCGACGAGTTCAAGCCCTAACTTCTTATATCCAGACCTCATTGGGGACATGCGAAGAAAAACAGAGAAAAAGCAGACCGTGCTGATACCACTGATCCAGACTTAAACAGGAACGTAACAAATTACAGAGATAACCATAAACACATATATGCAACAGAAATAATACTTCATTTCATTAATGTAAAACACTGAAATATTCTTACAAACAGTAATGGAAATAAACCGGTTAGGGTGATGGTAGCTTATCTCTGAGAAGAGATGTGGTAGCTACATGTCTCTGAACTGTGTTACAATGAGGCTTGAAGGCCTATTTATTGTTGAGAAACAATGGAAAACCCTTAACATTCCAAAACCTAACCCTAGAAGATGAAACACCAAATTGTGGGCCCCATTTGGGTAAATTGGTACATCAACTTCCCGGGGTCGTAACTTTGGCATACAATCTCCGTTTGACGCGTACAATAGCTCGTTAGAAATATCTATTTGAGCACTACCACTTTGGGAAGGGCAACATGTTACCCCCATATTTCCCAAAAAACATTGTTTAGGGCCTCAAAACGGATCCGGAAGTTCAGGACCCGAAAAACTGCTAAAAATAGTAAGTTGTGCTATAATTAAGGAAACTGAAAATGCTGAGAGAAACAATGGTGGGGGTCCAGGTGGACTTGGCAAGTAGCCACCAATATCCACTTGGATCATTCCTCGCCCCTTAGGAAGTATTGGTCCCCATTGCATTGAGTTCCTCCATGGGATGAGGAAACTTTTGCTGAACTTGGTCCCTGGTGAGCCACTTGCCCTGGTGAAGGAGTTGGCCTGCTTTGACAACTCGGTATTGTTGGATATTCTGTTGGCGAGTGTTCTTGATTTGTGTGTCCATGATCCGATCAGTTGCAACTTGTTTCATGCAATTTGGATTTAATTCTTTGGGTGTGAGTTGTTCTGCAATGTCGGATGTGTCTAGTAATGGTGGAAAGTTTGGTCGAAGGCGGTCCACATTGAACACTGGGTGCAGGGCAAGGAATGGGGGAATGCTGAGCTCAAATGCATTGTCTCCCACAGCCTTAGTAATGGTGTAAGGACCATATCAGAGTGGTCTCAGTTTCCGATAGGCTCCAGTAAGGCGTTGCTTTTGCAAATGCAACTAGACTTTGTCGCCCACCTGAAACTTGTGTGGCAGCCGATGTTGATCATGTCGCTGCTTGTACTTGGCATTTGATTTCTCCAGAATGTCATGGACCTACTGGCGAATATGTTGGATGTGCTGAATGAAGCTAGTTGCCTTGTCTGTTTCAGACTGGACATGAGCCGAATCTGTGTGAGTAGCTGCAAGTGGCATGGCCACATCAATGGGGCATAGTGGCTGGAATCCCAAGCCCACCTGAAAAGGGCTATGGCCAGTCGAGTTGTGAAGAGCTCGATTGTAGCTATGCTGAACATAGGGGAGGCTCTCATCCCATGTGCGTGGATGCTTTGAGTTGTACATGCACAAAATGTGTATAATCATCCTATTGAAAACCTCTGTCTGGCCATCAGTTTGAGGATGGAAGGCTGTGGACTTAGTGAGTTTGGTGTCCCGTATTGACTAGAGACTGGAAAAAAATGTGCTGAGGAACCAACTGTCCTAATCTGAGGTGATAGACTATGGGATCCCAAAGTGCACCCACACTCGTTGAAAGAAGAGTTTAGCAGTGGCTTCTGCTGTGATATTCTTCTTGCAAGCCCCCATAATGGCCATCTTCGAGAACCTGTTGATGACCACAAAAACATAGTCATTTCCATGCTTAGTGGAAGGAAGGCTTGACATGTAATCCATGGAGATGGATTCCCAAAGTTGACTAGGGGTAGGCAGCGGGGTATAGAGGCCTTGCTTCTTGATGGTCGGTTTGGCAATGGCACATGCAGTACATGATCTGATGTACTTCCTGACATCCTGTCGAAGATTCAGCCAATAGAAATAATTTTGCAGTACTGCCACCATTTTCTCGACCCCGAAATGCCCAGCAGCCTGACTGTAGTGTGCTTCCCAAATCATCTTGGCACACTCGCTTGAAGGAACACAAAGGTGACCTAGGTGGCATAACAGGGCATCCTGGAGGTGAAAATCTGGAACATGCCGACCCTCCAAGAGTGTCTGGTATGTGTGGCCGAATTTTGGGTCGCTTTTGTAGAGAAGTGGCCAATCATAATCCTCGTGCCCACAAGAGTTGAGCACAGTGGTTAACGCCATGATTGGTGGTTGGTTGAGGCAATCTTCAACATTATTGGTGCTGCCCTTCTTATATTTGATATTCAAATGTAACTTTTGTAGGTGTGTAGACCACTTCTGATGGCGATCATTCTGAAATTTCCCTTGGGTCTGTATGAACTGCAAGGGTCAGTGATCTGTGTGGATGACCGTTTCCTTCCCCAAAATGTAATGCTTCCATTGTCGGCAAGCCTGCACAATGGAATACATCTCTTTATCATAAGTGGGATACTTCTGGACTGTGTCTGAAAGTGTTTCACTGTGATAGGCCACTGGATTCCCGTGTTGAGTAAGGACTGCCCCAATAGCATAGTGAGAGGCATTTGTCTCGACCTCAAATGGTTGTTGTAAATTTGGTAACGCGAGCACTGGTGCCATGCATGGGCGATATTTCAACTCTATGAATGCATTCTATTGAGATTCAGACCAAAATAATTTTTCTTTCGCTCCTCCCTTGGTGATTTGACTCAAGGGCCAAGTGATGTGAGAAAACCCCAACACGAACCTGCGGTAGAAGTTGGTAAAACCTAGAAAGATGCGGAGCTCTGTTAGAGTGGTTGGAGATGGCCAATCTCGAATGACTTGGATCTTGGCTGGATCCACATGCACCCCCTGCTAATCAATAATGTAACCCAGATACTGAACTTGGGTCATGCCAAAAGTGCATTTCTCCAAATTGGCACATAGCTTGTGTTGTCGCAATATTTGGAGAACCTATCGGATGTGGTGGTGGTGCTCTTCCCATCTCTGGCTGAAGATCAGAATGTCATCCAAGTATACCACTACAAATGAGTTGGTGAATGGCCGCAAGATGTCATCCATTAGCCTCATGAAGGTTGCAGGATCATTCGTCAATTTTAAAGGCATAACCAACCATTCGAAAAGACCCTCCTTGGCTTTGAAGGTAGTCTTCCACACATCAGAGGGTTCGATTGGTACTTGGTGATATCCTAACTTCAGAGTGATCTTGCTGAAATATTTTGCCCCCTTTAGTTGGTCAAGGAGGTCATCAATCCACGGGATTGGGTACCTATTACAGACAGTGATCTTGTTCAGTGCTCAATAGTCAATACAGAGTCTCCAAGTCCCATCCTTCTTCTGTACCAACACGATCGGGCTCCCACAAGGCGATGAACTTAGAAAGATGTGACATTTCTACGGCAACTCCTAAATCTGCCTCTTGATTTCATCATTCTCCAGAACGGAGCACCGATAAATTGGTCTATTGGGTAGCGGTGCACTTGGGGTCAGATCGATGGAGTGCTTTACCTGACAGTGTAGAGGAACCCTTGCGGGAGAGGTGAAGATGTCCTTGTACTCCTCCATGACCTTGTCCATCTGTAGTTGTCATGCGGAGAGGCCCTGTCTAGAGGCCATGGCCACCATCTTCTTCTTTCCTTGACGGCGTATCTTCAGGAAAACAAATTTCCCAGTTTTGGAAATGAGCTTACTGCATTGTTTTGCAGTAATCAAAGAGATGGTGGTAGGTGGTGCTATCTCTAGTATCCTGTACAACTTATTTCCCAATGTAATAATAACAACACGGGGCCTTGATTCCTACATAGCATGTCGCTTCCACAAGTATGGTTGTCCTAATAATACATCACAAACTTCAAGGGGAGTAATGTCACACAATACCTCATCCGTGAAGGGCTTGATGTTGTATGGAAGGCGACACTATTGGCTCACGCGAAGATCTCGTCCTTGGTGAAGCCACCCGATTGTGTATGGTTGTGGATGTGCTGTGGTCGGTAAGCCCAACTGCTTCACGACCTCTGCCGAAATGAGGTTCTTTTGGCTCCTACTATCGACAATGAATTGTAGAAGGGAACCCTTTACCCACATCTGGGAGTGGAAGAGACGCTCCTCCTCCTCTGGTTCTTCGGGTTCATTTTTCTGGATCTTGGTGGTAGCAACAATGGCGTTGGGATGCACATCAATGATCTGCTTCCCTTTGTCATTCTCCTTGTCAAGTTTTGACTCAGAGTCAGAACATGCATCGGATTCTAAAACCTTTAGCTTAGCCACGAGTGACTGCTTTGCTCGACACTCACTTGTGTTGTGAGTGGAGCTCTTATGGAACTCACACCATTTTCCCGCGTCCTTTTTCGGCTTCGCGACGTTGTTCTTTGCTTGCCGCTTTGGCGGGTTGTCTCGGGCTACCCCGCCTTGGCTTTGTCCTTTGTTCTGTGGTTTAGGGGCACCTTTCCCTTGCTTCAGATTTGCAGATCCAAAGTCTCACTTCTTTTGTTTAAACTTCTGCTTGACCTTGACGACATATCGGTATGCTGTGCCGAACGAGGAGATGTTCAGGAATTCTATTTCTTCCCAGATGTACTTGTGCAGGCAGCCGTGGTATTTGAGTATCCAATGCTTCTTCGTATCCTTGATACCCAACTTTGTGCGAAGGGTATGGAAAAGATTGGTCAACTCTGGCACATCTTGGTCCCTTCCCTGCCGCAGCATGGTCCACTTTATGTATTCATCCTCATAGCTTCCGACAGGGTAGTACTGCTCCTTGATGGCATCCCGGAATGAATTCTAGGTGGGTGCAGCTGAAAATAGTGAGCCGGTATTTTCATCCTTCTGTTAGCAATAGGTTTCCCACTAGTCCTTGACGTTGGGGGCTGCTTTGAGAAGAGCGAAAACAATCTTTTCCCGATTTGAAAATTCATGAATAGAAAAATAACCTTCTAGCAGATTTAACCATTTATCTACGACATCTGCATCTATTTGACCCTCCAATATGGGGATTTCAAAAATAACTTGTACCGTAAAGGGTGCGGCGTTTCCAGAGTAGCTGGTGGAAGCTGATGCGTCGCTTCTAGGTAGCCGTTGAAGGATCTAGGCAAAGCTGTCCATCATCGCGTTTTGTTGTCATTCGAGGGCTTCTTCGAGCAAGATTTTGATAGGATCTCCTGCCTCCTCATCTTTCTTCTCATCTACCATGGGAGGCCGTCGATATTTGCGAGGCTGGTCTCGCAAAGGTTCGACCAGTTCAAGCCCTAACTCCTTATATCCAGACTTCGTTGGGGACATGTAAAGAAAAACAGAGAAAAAGCAGACCGCTCTGATACCACTGTTCCAGACTTAAACATGAACACAACAAATTACAGAGATAACCATAAACACAGATATGCAGCAGAAATAATACTTCATTTCATTAATGTAAAATATTGAAATATGCTTACAAATAGTAATGGAAATAAACCAGTTAGGGCGATGGTATAGCTTATCTCTGAGAAGAGATGTGGTGGCTACATGCCTCTGAACTATGTTACAATGAGGCTCAAAGGCCTATTTATGTTGAGAACATGGCAATGAAAACCCTTAACATTCCAAAACCTAACCCTAGAAGATGAAACACCAAACTGTGGGCCCCATTTGGGTAAATTGGTACATCAACTTCCCGGGGTCGTAACTTTGGCATACGATCTCTATTTGATGCGTACAATAGCTCGTTAGAAAGATCTATCCGAGCACTACCACTTTGGGAAGATAAACATGGGTCCATGGTCCCCCGTTGCCCCCAGATTTCCCAAAAAACGTCGTTTAGGGCCTCAAAACGGCTCCAGAAGTTCAGGACCCGAAAAACTGCTAAAAGTAGTAAGTTGTGCTATAATTAAGGAAACTGAAAATGCTGAGAGAAAAAATGGTGGGGGTCCAGGTGGACTTGGCATGTGGCCACCAATATCCACCTGGATAATCCAACTACGCAATCCTTGAGGACACTAGTTCCTCAACCATGCAAAAACTACTTACTAGAAATAGTCAAGCATTTGATAGTACACTGTCCCACATCTGATCTCAATGGGGTCTCTGACAGAACTGACATGCAACAATTATCCATGAGTGAATCTGCAGTTATCTAAAATAATAGTTGTCACATGCATGCAAGCATTAACAAACTATATTTTATTATTTTAACAACTTGTTAAAATAATCTAACTGGACTTGACTAGTTAGAACTAAGTCAACTGATTCTCTCATTATAGAACTCATACCTATTCCCTCAATTAGTGGAGGAAATTAAGGATAAATTTATCAATCAGTGGGACAACTAATGTGCATGCTCACAAAGACTTCAAATTCGAAATTCCTTAACTAATTAACTCAGTTGAATTAATTAATTAATATTTCCAACTGCTGTTAAGACCAAAATTAATTTTGCTTCCTATAGATAGACTAGGGACTGCTATAAATAGGAAGGGACTTAGAAATGCTATTTTTAGAACTTTCTATTTTTAGCAGTTTCACCTCTCACCCAATGTGGCCAATGATCTCACTGGCAAAACTTCTATTTTTAGACATGTTATTTTTAGTAGGTTTATTTTTAGCACATTCTAAATTTAACATTTCTTGTTGCACATTTTTCAACACTCCCTCTCAACAAAAAGGGCTTTCTCTCGAACCCAATCCTGTAACTCTGGAATGTTCTGCATGGAACACATCTACCCGATCCACTTTCTCCAATAACACTTGGAACAAAAACACTCCCAACTGACCACTCTGTTGGGCTAGGAACATACTTTGATGTTGAAGCTCTACCTACTGCTGACAAGTGCTCCCTCTCTAACATCTGCACTACTGCAACATATCCATGCATCTCGCACCATTGCAAACCTATCTGTGCCACCTAGCACTGTGAAAAACACTTGTGCCTCTTGCATTGCTGTAGCCTGCTAGCTATGCGCTATACTGGGATTCCCTGCACTGTTGCTCTCTCTGCCACTCCATCTACATCTGTCTCTACCCAATCAATTAGTTCCTGCTACTCCACATCGGGGCTCCTGTTGGGCTCCAGTATTGTAGCAATAATGCTGCAACTTCTGAGGCTTCCCTCTTTACTTTTATCAACCTGGTAGTTCGTAACAAACTTGGAAGCAATGGCACTATATGCACAAGTACTAGCTCTTACTACAGGCTGTCACTTGTTCAGCTGGTGCAAGTTAACTAGGAGCTTAAGCCAAAGCCAACTTCTATGAGTTCTCAGAAGAAGTTTTTACTGTGATGGAAGAAAGCTAACTCTACAGGGGCTATTCTACTTGTAGAAAGAGAAGGAAAACTGAAATGAAACGCAAACCCTAACAAACCCTAGCAAACCCTAGTTTACCCACTAACCCTACTTTTGCAATAAAAGAGATGGAAACTAATGAAGTGAGTGCCATTGACTACTGAAAAGGTAAATTGCATTTATTTAAGCTACTTCTGAAAAGAAATGGGAATAAATCATCTTTTTGTACTTTTGAGTATTTTTATGTGGAATTATTATGCTTGTGATTTATTTGGTTGTGACTGTGCAGTGGTTTGGTGGTGTGCTTCCTCATGGATTTCCTTCTCAAGTTCCTCTTTCTGCTCCTCCTCTTCATTGGCAGATGGGCTAAGGTCATCAGTGAGAGTTTTTATGTCATCTTCTCTAGTCGTGTTCCTGAAAATTTACCAGGCTATAGGAATTGTGTATGTGTGGATGGCATTCTCTACCAACAATTTAATGAGCCCATGGTGGGCCAGTTGGTCTAGAACCCTTGCATTCAATTTGGTTCCACACTCTATCAAAGATTGGAGGAGAAAATATGGCAGATTGAGTTTTCAGATGCAGGTAGGTCCATTCCATATCTTAGTTCATGCAATAATCTTAAGTGATAACTATAGACTATACTGTATCTTCCTTCATAGGAGATATATTTCATGATCTGGTAGCTGACCTCACCTCATGGATGAGGTATACTTGTCCTTCTGATCCCATTCTTATCCTCTACAGGATGTTCATCACGCTTGAAAAATGTCTTTTTAGCAACCTGTCCTAGTGGTTTTTCTTCTTTGCTCCAGGGGAGCCTAAGTGGAAGACCTATGATTCTGCTGATAAATTCTGGTGTAAGCTCTATGGTTAGACCTCTGAAACTGACTGTAGCATGGGTTTTTGAATAGGGTCTTAAAGACATTAAAAATTCCTTTGCCACTTCCTCATCATACCCATGAATTCTCTCAAAGAAAGGCATCCAGTTTGCCCTGGTAAAGAGGGCTACCACTTTTGGGTGTTCAAGCAATTTGGTGGAATTCAGAGGCTCTTTTCTCATAAAACCCCCTGTCATGATGTTTTAGAGACTGCTGGAAATTCTCAGGTGAGGAGGAAGGCAGCAAATTTTCGAAACTGAAAACAGAAGAACAACTGAGGTCTTTTCTGGAACCAGAGAGAGTTTTTCGGGTTTCTTCTTTTCAAAAACAAATTTTAATTTTCTTGACCTTCAAACTCTATTCTCAACCTTCCTTTACTTCTCGTTCTGTTGGAGGAAATCAATATTTTTTTAAAGAAACAACACAGAGCAAGACAATTTTTTTCTTTCTCAAAAAATAAACAGACTTGCCAATGCAAATTCACTTTTTTCAGGCTTGGTTTTCTATGGTTGCATCTCTTCTTTACAGGAGAATACAGGGAAGAAAAAGACAAACTTTTAGTGCAGAGAGTAAAATAGAGAGACTATATATATTTCAGAAAAACATAGGCAAACTTTTGCTTCCACTTTCCCTTCCTTTTTCAACCCAGTACTTTGCTTCAAATCCCACCACCTTTTGTAGATATATCACATGCAAAGTGGGTTTCTGAGCCTACCTTTTTTTGAGCTCGAATTTGAAAAAAATTTCAAATTTTCCCTTTGCAGAGCTTCTCTCTGGCCTTCCTGTAGAAAGGTTCCTGTAGACTGTGTTTCCACTCCTGTAGAGTGCGATAATACTCCTGTAGAGCCCGATAAGCGGGAGAGTTTTGAAAACTGTCAGAGAGCGACTGTTTCGATGTTCTGAAGGTGGTAGGTGAGTTGTTGCAGCCGAGACCTCGTCGATGCCAATGAAAACAAAAGGTGGTGGAGGCTTCTACTGCAGTGTACTTAAGCTTATGGTGTGATCTGCGGTGATGAGGTGAGGTGGTAGGAAGGGTACGTTATCCCCATCCAGACCATTGGTCCCTACTCCAGTGCCATTATGGTATTTCATGTCGCCTACCCACCATCATTTCCATCATTCCCATTATATGCTGCCACCACTATTGGTTTTGAGTTTTTCTTCCCCAGTTGACGGACCACACGTGCTGATTGCACCGTCTGAACGCTGTTTGAATTGGACGAGGCTTGGTTGAACTAGATGAGGGTGGCTAGTTAGCTGGAAACTGATTTTGTTTAATCACGACCATCTTAATGATTCATGCAATTTCTAAATAATATTCATGCAACAAAGGAACAGGTTTAGCCACTTACCTGTTAGTCACTACCACGCTCTACATGCTTAGACTTTGGCACTTTGTTTTTTTATTGCTACTGCTGTTGGTGCTCATGGCCTCTGAACTGGTGGCTTGGCTACCTTATGTTGGTGATTTTCGATCAGGAACCGCTCCTTGCACATTGCATACATCTTGGCTGCACTGGCCCTGCCTTTGGAGCTTGTTTTTTAAAGGGATCAACTGTTACAGGAATCTTGTAGGATTTCCTGTAGCTGCTTCTCCTTCTAAACTTTCTGGCTGATACTTGAGTAGGGAATGAAGAGACAACTGAGGAAGGTTTTGAAGGAAAGGAAAAGAAGCAGGAATGCATCAGGTAAGAACCAATTGAAGAATGTTGTTGTTTTATTCATCATTTAAAAAAAAAAAAACAAAAGAAACATAATTTTTGTGTTTTCTATGCAAGGAAGAAAAAACGAGTGGAAATGTAGCGGTGCAGGGATGGAATGGAGAGTTAGGAGGATGAATGGTGGTAGAGAGGTCCACAGGCCTTCTGGACAAATTTCTAGCCCTCAGATTCTTTTCTGAACTTGATTTTGAGCTCTATGTGGTTTCTACAGGAGCTTCCTGTAGAATGCATAGAGTTTCCTGTAGGATGCAAAATTTCTAGAACAAGCGAAACTAAGGCCTGGGAAAAGACAATAGCGATGGAGAATTGAGCTATCAAGGGTGTATGCAGCCTAGCCATGTCATTTTTTCTTCCGTGACCCCCCTACAATCTGCAATGCATTCAAAAGAAGTTAGTTTTTTTCTATTTTTTCTCTTTTTTTCTTCTTTTTTTCTTTTCATATTTTTTTTTTTGAGACAGTTGGGGTGCCTCCAGGAGGTTTTCACCCTCACTACCGGCCCTGGGTGCCTCCAGGAGATTTTCACCCATGGATCTTTTATTCTTTTTTTGTTTTTTTTTGTTTTTTGTTTTTTTGTTTTTTGTTTTTTTTTTTTTTTTTTTTTTTTTTGGGTGTGGGTGGAGTGGAGGCAGAGACCTGCTCCACTACCAACACTGTTTTACTTAGATTCTCAATGAATTCTTGCTTGTAATGGTGCTTCCTGTAGATCTTTGACCTATGCCCATTGACGAGCATGGGGATGGCTTCTTCATCGATGGTCCGGATTAGAACTGAACCATTGTCATTGCATTTTTCTACTGTGTACGGTCCCGACCATCTTGTCCTCAGTTTGCCCTTGAAATCTTTATATCTTGAATCATACAACAGTGCCCAATCTCCTTCCTGGAATTTTTTTCTTTGAGGTGTCTGTCATGCCATATTTTCCTTTGAAGTTGGACTACCTTTGAGTGGAGAAGGGCCTGCAATCTTTGTTCATCCAATCCATTTAGCTGAAGTAACCTGTCCTTTTGTGCATGGATGAGATCTAGGTCTAGCTGAGCTGCCATCCTTAATGTGCTATATTCAAATTCTATTGACAGTAAAGCCTTCTTCCTGTAGACCAGCTCATAGGGTGTGAACCCTGTGGTGTTATAGGCCCAAGTGGCCTCAACCAATCGATTTGCCCAATCTTTTCCGCTGCCGCTCACTACCTTGGTCAAAATTCCTTCCAAGGCTCTGTTAGTGACTTCCACTTGTCCATTTTCTTGCGGATGATAAGGGGTGGAAGTTCTGTGCTTAATTTTGAGATGTGTGAGCAGGTCTTCAATCAGATTGGAGGTAAACTGACTCCCTTGGTCTATGACTAATTCTCTTGGATAGCCAAACTTGTAGAAGATATTTTCTCTCAAAAACTCAGCTACTTTTTCTTCTGTTGCTGCCTTGATCACCTTTGTTTCTGCCCATTTTGTCAGATAATCATTGCACACAATGATGTGATATTTCTGTTTTGAAGGAGAGTTGATAGGACCCACAAAGTCCATGCCCCACTTCTCAAATGGCTCGAAAGTCACTTGAGGTTGTAGGGGCATCTCATCCCTTGGAGTGGGTTTCCCCATCCTTTGACATCAGTCATATTGGCTCATATATCTTCTAACATCTTGATGAAGAGTGGGCCAATAGTAACCTGCTTGCAGAATTTTGAAGGCAATCCTCTTTGTTACAAAATGGCCCCCACAGGGCCCATCATGATAGGTTAGGAGAATGTCAAAAACTTCCTCCTCCTCACACATCGCCTTAAAATCTGATCTAGGTCAAGTTTGAAGAGATTTCCCCCAATCCAGGTGAATGGGGCACTTTTCCTCACGATCTTGCTCTTCTCTTTTCAGGACAGGTGTGACGGAAACTGTGCTGAAACCAAGTAATTTGCTATATCAGCAAGCCATGGAGAGAGTATTGAGATAGCAAAGAGGTGTTCATCTGGCATTTGATCATCCACCATTCCTTCTTCACCTGTAGGTAGATCTAATCTAGACAGAAAATCAGCAACAACATTTTCCTTACCTGGCTTATCAACAATGGTTAAATCAAATTGCTGCAATAAAAGTAACCATCTAATAATACAAGCATTTACATCTGGTTTATTCATCAAATACCTAATTGCAGCATGATTAGTGTGTATGAATGTTTGATAGCTGGTGATGTAGTGTCTGAACTTATTTAGGGAATGGACTACAACTAGGAGCTCCTTTTCGGTTACAATGTAGTTTAATTCTGCCTTGGATAAGTTTTTACTTACAAAATATATGGCATAAGGCAGCTTCTCATCAACTTGCCCCAAGGCTTCTCCTATTTCTTTGTTCGAGGCATTTGTATGAATGTGGAAAGGTAGGGCCTAGTTTGGACCTCTCAAAATTGGGGTAGTCACCAGTTTACCTTTCAAGGTATCCAGAGCCCCTTGACAGTTGTCAGTCCATATGAACTTAGCATCTTTTCTCAAAAGACCAAACAATGGAGAGGCTAGCTTACTAAAATCCTTAATGAATGTTCTATAATACCCTGCTAAGCCTAGGAAACTCTGAACATCTCTTACCTTTTGAGGAGGTGGGACCCTTTGGATGATGGTAATCTTGTTGGGATTCACCTGTAATCCTTGCTGAGAAATTGTATGACCTAGCACGGTCCCTTCAGTCATTAGGAATTCACATTTTTTAGGACTAAGGGACAGGTTCATTTCAATGCACTTGGCTAAAACTTTTCCCAGGTTAGTCACAGCTTCCTGAAAGTTAGAACCATAAGGGATAAAGTCATCCATATAGATTTCCACTGAATCATGAACTAGTTTAGCGAATATGCTCAATACTGCTCTTTAGAAAGTGGCGGGAGCATTGCACAGCCCAAAAGGAAGGACTCGGTATGCAAAAGTACCCCAAGGACAAGTGAAAGTGGTCTTATCTTGGTCTTCCAGGCTGATTTGGATCTGGTTGTACCCGCTAAACCCATCTAGGAAGGAGAAGAACTTCTTCCATGCCAGGCCATCTAGTACTTGATCTATGAAAGGAAAAGGGAAATGGTCCTTCTTGGTGGCCTTGTTTAGTTCCTGATAATCTACACAGATTCTCCACTTCCCATTTTTCTTTGGCACTAGCACCAAAGGAGAGACCCATTCACTGTCAGAGATGGGGTAGATGAATCCTGCATCCAAGAACTTTTGCGGTTCTTCTTTGACAATGTACTTAAGGGCTGGATTCATCCTCCTTTGAGGTTTCCTGACTGGTTTACAATATTCTTTAATATAAATGTGATGAGTACAGATTGAAGGGTGGACTCCATTTATCTCCTTATAGCTCCAAGCAAAAGCATCCAAGTGGTTTTTCAATAAGCTACAAAGTTCTTTCCCCTGAGAGGTGGATAGGGATGAATTGATCTTCAAAGTTCTTTCTGGGTTGAATTCCACATTCTTAACTCGGGGAGAAGTCGGATCAACCACACAGAGATCAACTAAAGGATTGTCTTGGGTTTCTTCCACCAGCTCTTCTAATGGCAACCCACTGGGGGGTGGATTCTGAATCAAGTTTTCAATAAGATCATCCTCTGTTTGTGGGCCCTCCATGGTAGCTTCTACTGTACACAATGGTGCGGAATAGACTTCATCCTCATTTTCCTCCTCCAACTAGAGAGGTAAATCATGTTCTAACGGAGGTTGGGTAGGAGGATATAGGACTAGCTGTTTGGACATATGCCCGTTCTTGATTGTCATGTTCCCATCTCGACAATTGATGTAGGCATCTGCAGTAGCCAACCAAGGTCTTCCTAGGATGAGAGGATACCCAGTGAGCTTTGCTTTTGGCTAGAGAACCAAGAAATCAGCAGGGTACTCCCAGGAATCAATAGAGATCATTACATCTTCCACAATCCCCTGAGGGGTCACGGTGGAGCAGTCTGCTAACTGCAGTACTGTTGTGGGGAGCCCTGAAGGTTGAGCTTGAGCATAGTGTCCTTGTTCATCACATTAATGGCAGCCCCTACATCAATAAGGGTATTGGGGATTATGGTGCCATTGATGTGGACATCGACTACAGGACTCCGAGGGTCTAAATATTTCGGATAGATTACCTGCCCCAACATCAGGTTGAACAGTTGTCCTATGACATTGATAGTTGGAGCATCTCTCCTGTGCCTGCTTGGGTGCCTGAAGAACTTCTCCTTGATCATCTTGTTGTATATAGGCACATCTTTTATGGCTTGGAGAAGTGGTATCTTTACACATAATTGTTTCAATTCTCCCAGAAGTTCAGTTTCTTCCGGGGTCGGTTGTGTGGTTCCAGTTAGTCTCTCAGGAAAGGGTGGAATGGTTTTTGGTTCACTTTCCTATTTTTCTTCTTAATCCTCCTTAGGAAGAGGTTGGATATCTGGGAGAACCTTCCCATATTGTAGGTTAATGTCCTGGATTTCCATAGCATAGGTCGGACATGATGTTTCTCCACTATATACTTGCTGGGCTTGTCTGTTATTGGGGTTCGGGTTCGGTTGAGCAGGTATTTGGGGTTGTCTTGGTGGAGTAGGAGGCAATGGTTGTGGTTGAGCAGGTGGTGGAGGCAAAAGAGCGAGAGAAGAGTTGTACTGGGGCCTCTACCCCTAATGAGGTGCATTCCACTGAGGCTATGGCTGAGCATAAGAGTGAAACGAATGAGTAACTGGAGGAGCATGGTATTGAGATGGATACGACCAAGGAGGGGGTGTGGACCAGGAAGGATGAGCAGGGGGACTCCAAGAAGGCATGGAAGTGGCTTGATTGGAGTTGTAATAGGTTTAGGATGTCCCTTGCATTCTCTGCTGGTAAGGTCTGGGTCCATGTGGCCTCCTTTGGTTCATGAAATAGAGTGGTTCAATGGCTCCTTTGGCCCCCTGATATGTAGCTTTAATTCTGGGCAAGGAAGGGCACTAATTCATAGGATGGTCTTCTTCATAGACTAAACACACTTCTATAGAGTGCAATGGGCATTCATTCCTAGGATGCTTTTTAGTGCACCTGGGACAAAGGATGGCCAAAGCCCTCTTGGCTTCCTCTTGTTTCCTTTTGATATGCAAAGTATCCATTTGCATGGCAAGAGTCTGCCTCATCTCACTCTTGAAATCTTCCAGCCAATTCTCAAGTTCGTTTCTAAGGGATGAACTGGATGAGGGTGTACTGGCTAAAGGTTGACTTCCCCTACCTCTCTTTCTAGCAGACCTAGAATGGTTTCTAAACACAGTCTTTATGTCATCATAAGGTAGTTGGTAGATGTCTCCCCAACCAACAAATGGAGGGTATCTAGAAGGTCTTCAGGGACTCCTCTAAGTAGGACCAACTTCAAAGATTCGGGGTCAAGTGTGCACCTGACCCTTTTATAACTGAGCTGAAACCTCTCTTCATAGTCTTCTAAGGATTCATCACTTCCCATGGTCATTCAGAAGATTTCTTCCTTGGTATCCTTTGACCTACAGTAGTCCTGGTATTTGTTGTTAAAGGCTTGTTGCATCTGAGCCCAAGTTGTGATACTGATTCCAGGTAACCCCATGAACCAATGCAATGCTGCATCCTTGAGGGTAGAAGGAAACAGTTTGAACTTCTGCTCGTCTTATGCATAGTCATAGGTTCGATAGAGAACAACAAATTCAAACAAGAAGGTATCAGGATCTTCGGTAGTCAATCCATGGAAGTGAGGTAAGGCTGAAGGAATTATGTTTTTCATTTTTGTGTCCCCATTGGTCTCTCGGATAGGAAAGACACCTTCTATTCTTTCCCCATTTTCTCTACCATTTCTGTTTTCAACCATGGTCTCAAGAGGAATGGTTTCTTGCTCTTCTTTTGTTATAGGATCTTCGTATATCTCTGGAGGTTCACCTATAGGTTCTTCTGGATCACTGCCACCAAAGAAGAGAGAAGGGTGACTTAGTGATGTGGTGGGGGTGTTGGGTAGGAATTTTCCTAAATTGTCTCTATTCCTTAGAGGAATGAAAGGAAATCTCTTTTTGGGTGATTTTTGTTTTTTCTCTACTTGTGCCTGCAAAAATGAAATGGATTGAACAACAAATTACAACTAACTAAAATGAATCTTGTTGAAATGGAAATTGCAGAATGGAAATGAAAGCAGGAAATGACTAATCTACTCTTTCTGAAATGGAAATTGCATAATTGAAATGAAATCAGGAAATGCCTAATCTACGCTTGCAAAATTGAAATTGCAGAATTGAAATGAGACAACTACTCTACTTTTGCCGAAATAAACTACTTAGCAGAATGTTGCAGTAGGAAATAGAAGAAAAGCAGTAATCACAAAATACTCAAACGCTTCCCCAGCAACAATGCCAAAAAAAATGGTGGGCTCCAGTATTGCAGCAATAATGCTACAACTCCTGGGGTGTCCTTCTTTACTTTTATCAACCCGATAGTTCGTAACAAACTTGGAAGCAATGGTGCTGTATGCACAAGTACTAGCTCTTACTATAGGCTGTCACTTGATCAGCTGGTGCAAGTTCGCTAGGATCTTAAGCCAACTTCTATGAGTTCTCAAAAGAAGCTTTTACTGTGATGGAATAAAGCTAACTCTACAGGGGCTATTCTACTTGCAGAAAGAGAAGGAAAACTGAAATGAAACGCAAACCATAGCAAACCCTAGCAAACCCTAGTTTACCCACTAACCCTACTTTTGAAAGAAAAGAGATGGAAACTAATGAAGTGACTGTCATTAACTACTGAAAAAGTAAATTGCATTTATTCAAGCTACTTCTGAAAAGAAATGGGAAGAAATCATCTTTTTGTACTTTTGAGTATTTTTATGTGGAATTATTATGCTTGTAATTTATCTGGTTGTGACTATGCAGTGCTTTGGTGGAAAGGGAAGATGGAGTTGGCTTTTGTAGAGGGTGAGGAAGGTGTAGAGAGGTCCTAAGAAGCCCCTAGTACCCTTTTGAAGACTTCCATTGCGATTAGATTTTGAAAAATCACTCACAGGAAATTCTACAGGAGGTTGCAACGGATCTACAGGAGGAGGCCGAAAGCTGATTTAGGGTTTTGAAGGCGGAAGAGTGATGGGAAAGGGGAAATGAAGGCTAGATGAAGGTATTGAGGTGTCTAAAACTTGTCAAGGAAGATCAGGGATGAACATGATGGTTGGATTTGTTCAAATGGAAAAAAAGTAGCTTTATGGAAAAGCGCAGAAGTTAGGGCAGATTGGCGAAATGTTGTGAATGAGCTAGGAAATCTATGAGATGTGAGCTAGTGCTGGCTGTGCTATGGATGTATGGTGGGCTGAGATATTCTGCAAGAGATCTGCACCTTTACTTATCAAAACTGACCAATGAAAGAACTAAAAACAGATTTTTGTCTAGCTTGACCTGATTTCTAACCTACAAACAGAAAAATGCTGAACAATACCTTATGAACAGAAAAGCATGCAAGAGAATTATGTAAAAAGAATATGAAATGATCTAAGCAAGTGAATCTGAAGCAATATCAACTTTTCCAAATCAAGTTATCACACTAGCAGTTGCATGGAAAAGCAAAAACTGTGTTTTTGGTGGCAGCAGTAGTGCCTTGACCTCAAATCATAGTCCCAGGAAGGGAGAAAGGAGATCAAGACCCGCTGTTGGCCTTTTTGAAACTTATTCTGTCATTGCAGCAACCTACTTGAGCAATTGAAACAAAAAAACTATACTAACCATCAAAAGCAACCTAATCTAACAAGGTAAAATGAATCTATGCAACATAAATTATCTCATGAATGGAAGAAAAAAACATATAATTACACAAAGGAGGTGCTGGGCAGCTTGGGTTGGGCCCTAACCCAAGAGCTTCATCCCTTTGAAAGAGATCAATGCTGGCTCAAAAATTGTTTCATCTTCATTTATCAAAAATAGCAGTTACATCACATAAATTGTTCTAAAAAAGAACTTGAAAATAAGCTGACCAATGTGCTGCATAAAAGTGCGAAAATCTACCAAGATTTGGCTAAACTACTGAGGCTTGAAGCATTCTTATTTATATAAATGGGGACTTCCAACAGTCCTCCTAAAATCAAGGAACTGAAGATAAATAGCAGTCCTACTTGACTTGCTCGGCTGCCGCTTGGAATCATCAATGCGGGCCTTTGTGCTTCGAGTTGCTGATGGAGGATTCAAGGAAAGGGGTCATTAATGAAGGAGACACCCCCCCTACAAGTCCTCTTCCTTGTTTTCCTCGAGTTTGGCTGCCATTTTCTCATAAATTCATTGTCTTTGTCCAAACTTGTCCAAAAAATCTGCATAAAACACTCATTAGACTACATGGCAAAGTGACTAACCCAATTCACTCTATTAGCATAAATATATTCAAAAACATGTAACAAAATAATGAGAATGGTGGATTAAGTCAAAATAAGAGGTAGAATGAGCTCATCTAGTTACCCATTTCTGGGGCTTATCAACTCCTGTAGCAAGGTCTCATCCTTGAGGTTGGGTACCTCAAGGATCCTGCCCCTCCTCCTTGGGATGATCAATCCACATCACCCCACCTCCTTCCTGGAGGTATGGCTGCATGCGATCCCTCTACCCACCTAGCTCGAAGTTTCCCCCTATTGGAGGTCTCTACATGAGTAGATGTCTTTACTTGATATCCTCCCAACTTCCCCTGTTGTGGCTTCTTCACAATCTCCTGAAGCTGCTGCACCAATTGTGGCTCCTCCACAGTCATCTGAGACTTCTTCTGGCTCTGCATGTTGAGAGGTAATATACCCTCCCTCTCAACCACCAAGTCTCCATCAGTTGCCTTGCTGCTCAAGGCTTTGCATGCATCTTGAACCTCAAGATCATACAGGTTCTTGACCCGTGAACCAATTTGCTTCACCTGTCTAGTGATGATGTGTCTAAGGAAAACCTTTCCATTACTGAAAACTACGTCATAGCCTTTGTCTTCCAGCATCGTGATCAACACCAAGTTTCTCTTCAGTCCTCGTACATACTTGACATCGGTTAAGGTAAGGTGAGATTCATGCTCCCTCTAAAAAATAACTGTGCCTACACCTGAGACACTATACTTCTCATCATTACCCATTTCTATGAGTATCTGGAGATCTTTCTCCTCCAAAGTACTGAACAAACTCTTGTCACCGGTCATGTGGAAAGAAGCTCCATTGTCAAGAAACCAACCACTTCCCACCATGGATGAAACCATGCATGCGAAGAGTGTGAAATCCAACTCAAACTGTGAAGCAAGTGCCTCACCATCAGATCCTTCCCCGGATCCCTTCTTGGATTTCCTCCATGGAAAATTTGTAGCATAATGGCCCACCTCATGACAACGAAAGAATCACACTTTCGATTTGTCAACCTTCTTCCCATCATTGGAAGAATTGGATTCGGAAAGAGAAACCTTCTCCTTCCCCTTCTTCACGTTACTCACTAAGGCACAGTTCTCCTCATCATGCATGGATGAAGAATTATCTCTGGTGCTTCGTCTAATCTCCTCCTGCATCAAATCCGACCATAGTCATTCCCAATTTGGCAATTTCTCCCTTCCATTCATAGAGTCTTGGTAGCTATGCCAACTATTAGGAAGGCCAAGGAGTGCTAGACTCATCATATCCTCATCCGATGTCACGACCCCTACACTTGCAAGCTCATTCCTACATGTGATGAACTTGGTCAGATACATAGGGATCGTCTCATCCCTTTCACACTTGATCTTTCAAAGTTTGTCCTTTAGTGCCAGCTTCCTCTAATCACTGCTATTTTTATATAAATCTTTCAATGTTTTCTACATTGCATACGGAGTCTCCTTCCCATGGAGGCTTGAGACAATGTGATCTCGCACTCCCTCCAAGAGAATTCTCTTAGCTCTAGCCACACACTTCCTCCATTCCACCTGCTCAGTCTTGTCAGTAGGCTTAGGAATTTCTTGATCAATGAAATCCTTAAGGCCATTATCTTCCAAAATTGCCTCCATGCGATCCTTCCAAGCTATATAGTTTGAGCTGCCATCAAGGGCATACTCAAGCCTCAAACCATAGAATGCCATAGATGAAATAGATGTGATAGGAACTTGAGATATATATCTCGAATAATAAACTTCGAATTTCTCCTGCTAGTATACTGTTCTTGCTTGATCACCTATGCACCGATACCATGTAGAAATTTCACTTGTAGAACAAACCGATATATGCAATGTCCTAAAGCATAATACTTGTTCTGCTTCTACAAAACATTAAGCGGAAGCATAATCAAATTCATGAGCAAAATCAAGTAGAAACATGCATAACTGATCAAGAGAAATAATCACACATAACACAAGATATATCTAGGGGAAAGCACCAGCATAAAACCCCAACCATGTATTATCAATCAAGTGGAAATACTCTTCACAATACAAAAAGAATTAGCTCTCAAGCTATTCAGTTCTCAATGAACTATGAAGATATGAAGATATATCTCATGAACCAACCAAGCCCTATATATAAAGGTTTTACTTATGGTCCAATCCCTATTTCCTTGTGCAGTTTGCTTAGGAAATAATAGCAAAAGCATATGGAATTGATTCCAAACATACCAAGTCAACCTATGGTCCAACTATGCAATCCTTGAGGACAATAGTTCCTCAACCATGCAAAAACTACTTATTAGAAATAGTCAAGCATCTGATAGTACACTGTCCCACATCTGATCTCAACTGTGTCTCTGACAGAACTGACATGCAACAGTTATCCATGAGTGAATCCTTAGTTATCTAAAATAATAGTTGTCACATGCATGCAAGCATTAACAAACTATATTTTATTATTTTAACAACTTGTTAATATAATCTAACTAGACTTGACTAGTTAGAACTAAGTCAACTGATTCTCTCAGTATAGAACTCATACTTATTCCCTCAATCAGTGGAGGAAATTAAAGATAAATCCCTCAATCAGTGGGACAACTCATGTGCATGCTCACAAAGACTTCAAATTCGAATTTCCTTAACTAATTAACTCAACTGAATTAATTAATTAATATTTCCAATTGCTGTTAAGACCAAAATTAGTTTTACTTCCTATAGATAGACTAGGGATTGCTATAAATAGGAAGGGACCTAGAAATGCTATTTTTATAACTTTCTATTTTTAACAGTTTCACGTCTCACCCAGTGTGGCCAATGACCTCACTGGCCAAACTGCTATTTTTAGTAGATCTATTTGTAGCACATTCTAAATTTAACATTTCTTGTTGCACATTTTTCAACATGGACCACATAAATCACTATGCACAAGCTGTAAAGGGGCTGAGGCCTGCTAAGAGGCAGATTTTTCAAAACTATCTCGATGATGTTTTTCGAGTACGCATACGGAACAAACACCATCTCTGCAATATACCATAGGAAGACCTGTCACCATATTTTCTTTACATAGATTTTGAAGGGAGAGATAGTTTAAGTGACCAAATTGCTTATGCCAAAGTTTGCTCACTTCATCATTATGAGCAACAAATACTAAGGGAAGTGTTGATGACCCAAAGTTGTTAAACTTATACAACCTTGTAGAATCATCAGCAATTCCAGTATCTAAAATCTGTCTAGGATCTCTTAGGTCCTTAATTACAACATCATGTGGTGAAAATTCAATGATTTTTCCTTCACCAGAATGAGTTATCTGATATACAGATAGAAGGTTGCAGGATAAAGTTGGAACACATAATACATCATTAGATTGACCATTTTGTAGATGAATAGTTCCAGTCCCTACAACACTAAGAGATCTATCATCACCAACATATATATTTTTGGTGTTACAATCATTTAAATAAGAAAACATGGCTTTGTTTTTGGCCATGTGATAAGAAGCTCCAGAATCAATGAGCCACTCATGAGAATGAGAAGAAGAAGATACATTTAGTGTATAACCAGACCGAGATGCTTGAAAAACACATGCAGAAAGTGTTATTCTTGAAGATGAAGTTGAAGCTGAAGAATGCTCCAAATAGATGTTATGCTTCTTCATTACTACTTCCAAGGCTTCCATCTTCTTAAAGCATTTGGATTCGAAGTGGCCATCTTGATTACAAAAGTTGCAATGTCTATAAGTGTTCTTACCTTTTCTTTTATTTTCCTTATCATTTTGTTGAATTGATTTTTCATTTTGATAATGAAATTGCTTAGGACCCATGTTTGGTTTAGGACCATTCTTTTTAGGATACCGCTTCTTAGGATTCTTTGATTTTTGTTGTTGCTGGGCAGCTAAGGCTTTCTTAGAAGAGTTTCCAAGATTAAGAAGACCAAGAAGTAAGAGTTTTTCTTTTTCTCTTATTAAAGAATCACAAAAGGCATCAAAAGAGGGGGACTTGTAGTCTTGTCCTTGAGAAATAAAGGTTTATCTAGTAGAATAGAAAGTGGAAACATACACAGAGTAGGTTGGTCCCAACTTAGTAAGAATGGAATAGATAAGGCTACTATCTTCTTTCTTAACCTTAACACCTTTGAAGAGAAGTCTAAGGGTCTTGAACTTGGACAAAAAATCTTCAGTGGAAGAAAAATTATTGGGGTCCACCGTAAGCAACTCATTTTCAAGTTGATAGGCTCTAATTTCATTTTTAATTCCAAAAACTTTAGTGAGCTGTTTCATTGCTTCATTAGGGGTATCAAGTTTTGCGATATGGAATATAAGGTCTAGAGAAATAGACATCCCTATCAACCCACGTGCTTGATCTTGCCTATTTTCCCATTTGGCTTCTTTATCTTCATCTTTAGGTTTAGTTTCTTGGCTTGAGGCTATTCTGTAAAGACCTTTGCTTCTATGTAAATCCACAATGTAGGACCACCATTGGAAGTAGTTGGTGATGTCAAGAATAACTTGGCATGGACTTTCCATTTTAATAGAAACTGAATTTGTAGACGCTGTAACTAAGTGTTTCAATGGAAAGATCTCGAAAAATTAGGTCGATTAAAAAAAACGGTTTTGAAAACGGCTTTCGGATGAATAAGTTATGGCTTTTTGAAAAAAAGTTGTTGAAGATGTCGACGAAGTGCGTGAATGTGCGAAACTGAATGATAATATTATATTTTTAAAAAAATCGCCTCCCTTTCCAAACTTAATCTAATTAGCTCACTTTAAAAAAGATTTTATGTGACGCACTTTTATAAATAAGTGAAAGTCACTTTTATAATGGTACTTTATGAGCTACCCACTAAATTGTAACTTAAATAAAAGATAAAGAAACTTTAAAATTATAAGTGACTCACTCTTTACAATGGGTGAGAACAGTTTTACATAAAGTAACTTTAAAACATAAGTTACATGTGCTTTTTGACAAAAATAACTCAACAAAAAGAAAGACTTGAACTCAAGACCTCTATTCTCATAAAGTAACTTGGACCAAGTGAGCTAGTTTAAAAAGTTAATAATTTTTGGAAAAGAGGAAGGTTTTTTTTTTTTATTTGCTGAAGCTTTGGGGTGCGTTCTTACTTGAACAAAAACCAAAAAACAAAAAACGGACATACAAAAAAAGCAAACCTTCTGGATTGAAGTTAGCTTTTGCCGGAAACTAAATATTTTCCTCTATGTTTCTGAGTTTTCGAGATCACACTAAGGCGTGGCGGAAAAGAGCATACGCATGAGAAAAATCCTTCCTTTATGTTTTTGATTTGCCCAGATCGCACAGAGTCGCGGGACAAAGAGAATATGAAGAAATGAAAGGTATATATCTGTTAATAAAAAACAGAGAGATAAATAAACCAAAATAAATAGAGAGATAAACAACTAAAACTGCAAATAAAGACTATATACCTATAGATCTTAAAAATGACGTAGCTAGGGCTACCAGAAACCTTTTCGCGTGAAACGAAAGGGGTTCCTCACTGGAACAAATGCTACTAACACGGTAGAGTAGTCCTCTCGACCAAAAGCAGTCAGAAACAATAGATCTGGGAAACGACAGTGGGATGTAGTTGGAGCGGCTTCTGATTTGGATCACCAACAGATGTGGCCCTCAAATAGCTCCGATACCATGTAGGAATTTGCAGGGTAAGTTCCTCAGACAGAACACCAAAGGACACCACTCACAAATAGATTATAGATCAATACACCAATATGCTTGACATGGTTAAAACCCTCAAAGAGGGAAACGGTCCATGGCTTGAGCCAACATGGCCACTTCAGGCAATTTATTAATAAAAGAACGAAAATTTACATAAGCTTCTCTCATGAACAGTTACCCTACAAATGACCCTCCATGCACTTTAAATAGAGATGATGGACCAATCAGGTGTTAAGCCACAGATCAATTGTCGATAATACCGAGGAGAGAATGAACCGTCAGATCACTTCATGTCTAGAACATATCGTGACTGTCAGATTGTTAGTTACAAATGTACATAGTAAAGAAACACACTTTACCTAACTCTACATTAGACAAAGTTATACTTAACTATTCCCTATGTGTCAGAATATCCTAACAACCCACTGAATATTCCACATGGGAGGATGAGAATTTTATAAAGAAGCATCTAGAAATACTCAAGTGTTGGGGACAAATTTTTTTGAAGGAGAGGGGCATGTTAGGCCCCTATAATACTAGTATATTGCCTTATTATTATTGTCATTGTAGCCCCTTCTTGTTATTTTTTTCCCGATGTTGTCCCCATATTGTTATTATTGTGCCCCATAGAAGCCTACTATTGTTATTGTTATGTCTTTACATTATTATTGTTATGTCGGCTCTGATTATATTGTGACCCCTTAAACTCCTATATATAGAAAGGAGGTATTGCCATTTGTATCATCCAAGAATTGTTCATTTGTGTAATATAAACGAGGTTTCCCCCTCGAAGAGGCTATTTTTGAAGTCGTTAATCTATCCCATTCTTTTATTTTCTGATCTGGTTGAATGACAAATATCGGGAACATATTTCTGAATGTTGTTGGGTTAATTTTTCTAGATGATTTTGTATTGGCTCATTTTACTCTCCGATGAACTTTTTATGACAATGTAATAGAAGAATAATTTCAAAGGGTTTTCCCTATAGTGGGTTTTTCCCTGGTCATTGACTTAAAATCTGGCGTCTCTTGTTGATGTGTTGATTGTCTCCTTTCCCATTGCATTTATTGTTCTATCTTAAATCACTGTTGGTGGTTGGAAATATTAATTATTGATGAAATATTGTTAATTGAAGAATTGATTTGGGCTAAAGTAATTGAAACGACATCGTGTAGTCTGAAATTTAACAATGGATTCATGGTCTAGCTTAAGGCAGACAATTGCAAGAAACACTACAGTGTAGCTAAGAATATGGCGGGGTGGAACGTGGCTCACCCTTAATTAGTTGCAGAAAACATAATATCTAGATTAGATAAGTACCCTTGTGTATTTCATCTATGTAATGTAAACCATGTTAATGGGAAATAAAAGATAATTGATGAGAAGAGCTTGTGTATGTGCTTTTCTACTAAATGTATATTATGATCCATGTGATGTCTAATTAGTGCAATAAATAGTAAATCTGGTTGAAATGGTTGTATGGTATTCTTATGCCTGATAATCCACCTTTCATGTACTCTTATATTGTGTCTTTCATGTTTATGGATAGGAAGTAATGGCTCACCTTAAGTTGGGGATCAATGGACTTCTAAACATGATTATAGCTAGTGCCCATGGTCTTCTATTATACATAATGGAGAAACTCTAGGCCTACTTAAGTGATTAAGGGGAATTATAAATAATGTGGATATAAAAGGAAAGGACATTGAGAGCCTTGAATGCAAAAAGGGAGACTTAGATGAAAGGAGGATTCTAAAAAAATATGAGGATGAGTGTCATAGAGTTCATTAAAGGACTCTTGAGCTTGGTAAAAAAGTCTAATGAAGAAATTAAGTGGCCTTGAAGTGAAGATGTTTGGAATCATTAGGCCAAAAGAAGGATTTAGCAGCCTAAGGTAGGCTTATTTGGGCCAATGAGCTATCGGAGGGTTTCTTTGGTTGGGAGAAGATGCTTGAAGACCCTAGGAGAGGAAAACTATGTATGTGGCCTCTTTGAATTCATTTGGAGAAATTGGTTGATTTCTAACTAAGAGATGGAGTATTTTGATATATTCATGGTTGGTGAAGACCTTTGTAGCCTATGAAGTCTTCTAGACATTTAATTTCTTAGTTAAAGGCTCTTTCAATCTTCAAAAATTGGCCAGAATCACTATATTGGGGGCCTCAGAAATTTGAGGATTGACCCATTATAATTCTAGAATTGTAGGGAAAGAGCTTAAAAATTTAAGGAACGCGATCATGGGATTCATCCCCTAATCACATGGCCAACTCAAGTGTAACAACCTTGGTAAAAATCGATGTAATAAAGTTAATAAAGGCAAAATAAGACCAAGGTCATGAGACACATATTCCAAGCTAAATGTTGGGAAAAATGCAATGATGGGGATCACTAGTGATTAATTAATGGCTATGGAAATTGGCAAAGGAAAAGTGGCATTAATTGGCATTTATTTATGAAAATAATGGAAAATAGGAGAAAAGGAAGGTGAAAGGTCACATAATTTGCATGTGAGGAAAACTGAAGGAAAAGTAAGGTAAAATGAAGAAAATAGAGGCCTAAATGATAAAAAGGATTCTGAGGATCAGTTCACAACCTTTTGTTAGTTTTGGATTAGAGCTCTCTTCTATTCTCTCTCTCTCTCTCTCACACTTCCACACTTAGAGTTTCTTGGAGCATTGTGGCATACTTTGGATTTGGAGAAAGAAGGCAAAGGAAAAGAAGGAAAGTGTAAGAGGATAGTGGGATCACCGACTACATATGGATTTCTTTGCAGGTACCGAGCTGCATGTATGATTTCCTTGCTAGTTTTGGCATGCATGGAATATGCATGTGGTTTTTTGGTTATGATCTATATTGGCATAGAGGATTTCCTGGATTGATAGCGATTTTGCCTAGCCTTGCCATTTCCTAGATATGTGTTGTGGGTTTTCCACTTGATTTTTTTGTGATTGGTGCTCATGTTCTTGATGGCTGTGGGTTGAGTTACTAGTTCATGGAGCCTTGGTTGGAAAAACGCATTGGAAACCCTATAATATCTTGGGTTGAGTTACTAGTTCTGGAAGCCTTGGTTGGACAAACACTCTAAATCCCTTGGTGGGTTGAGTTACTAGTTCTAGAGTCTTGGTTGGAAAAATGCTATGGATCCCTACGACAGCTGTGAGTTGAGTTACTAGTCCTAGAGATATGTTGGAACACACTCGAGAGCCCTGGAAAACTTGGGTAGAGATCGATATGGTGATGGTTAGTGATTTCCAACCGTGAAGTGGAAACATTGGTTGAGGGTTGAGGTGGTTTGGCCTCTGGAATCCCTGGTTTAGTTTTGCTTGGTTTATTCCATGAGATCCCACATTCATGCTTAGAATATGGCACGAGGTTGATTGGCTGAAAGAGAGATTTGGTTCAGCCCAATCTATGGTTGGGTGGTATGTGGAAGTCCCTGACTTGGTTGGATTTGCATATGTTAATAAGAGTTATTTTCCTCTTGTATTTCATGATTAAATGTACCTTTTATTATGTGGTTTTGATGGCTATTCTATCACTATTATTATTCTAGTTATATGATGGTTATAAGCATGGTTTCATGACATGATATAGTTATGATTCTTGACATGTTTTGATTTGTAAATGAATGGTTATTGAATGCATGACCTAATAGATGTTATTGAAGCTATTATGAGAGGGAGCTAGACCTTCTTAATGATTTTCAAATAAGTATGAGACGCCTATGTTCAAATATGCATTTATAACTTGTAGATTACATGTTCACAAAATGTTTGACGAAATGTCTATCATGTTTAGGATTGGTTAGGTTAAGTCCTTGATCAAGTTTTGTGTTAGAGTCTTTGTCCTTGTGTTATTTATTGTTTTGGAAAGTTTCATCAAGTTCATGGCAGTGATATGGAGTCCAGCCCTAAAAAGTAGGCACAAATTTCGTGGTTGCAGGCACAAAGTTGGAAAATTCGGACTGCAATCACTACCTTGTATGCTTATCCATGTGACTAGGAGTTTAGGTTAGTGAAAAAGAAAATTGACACATGGTTTGGGCACCTAGAGGGGTGGTTTAGCTCTTGGGGGTCCCTTATCTCCTGAGGAAGGTCATTAAAGTTTCAGTTTGTCAATTGCACTTCTTTAACTATACATAGGAGGTTGAGTCATATCATAGTAGATCCTCCTCACATGTTTACCCCGGAAGGCTGTTGAAACTGGGTAGATATGGGAGAGGAGGTTACATAATGGTACCAAAGCTCCCAGGTTCAACACTTGGACTGGATGGGCAAAATGTGTGTGTCATCCATGCATGTAGGTTGTATATGTGCTTGATTATGGTTATTATTGCAGTTGTGTCGTCATGTAGAAGTTGATGATGTTGATGTGATGGACATGTTGATATATATATATATATCTATATATATATATATATATAATATATATATATATATATATAATATAATATATAATCCTGGATTGATTTTGCAGATGAGATAGCCTCCCCTGAACTTCACTGGGTTATGTTTGATTATGTTTATATTTGATTTATTTGACATATTATGTTTTCATGAAGATGATCAAAGATGACAAGAAAAATGGTGGACTACAATTCACGTGATTCTACCTATACATCATATGAGAAACATGGTGATGAGTACTCCCCTCACATAACAGATATATTAATAAGTTTGAAAGCATATATCAAGATTTTTAAGGTAGATAATGATATGATCATTTAGTCATAGAAAAGGCCTGCAAGAGCACATGAAAAACAAGCAGAAGTTAATGTAATTATCCTTCAAAGTTTATCATATTTGAAGAGACAGGGACCACTTAGGATCAGTCATGGATAGGAGGAAGTGACCAACGGGGCATATGGTAGTAGGTCTCGATCAGGACACAGGTTGGATAGAGAGGATACATTCAGAGATGGCATATTTCTAGATATACCTAACCGGAGGGAAAGTGATCATGTGTTCTATCCTAGTTCTGGTTCAGAGAGACAATACGGTCATCACTGTCACTATCCGTATAGAAGGAGTGAGAAGCAGTATTTTCCATAAGAATTCAAGAAAGCAAAGGCACCTACGTTTGATGGAGAAATGAAGAAGTCAGAGGATGCAAAATCTTGGTTGCTTGGGATGAAAAAAATCTTCAAATTGCATGACTATTCAGGAAGCATTAAAGCAAAGATAACTACCTTCAATATAAAAGGTAATGCATACATTAGGTGGGAATATGTGAAGAATGTCAAAGGCATTTGGGAAGAGGAGTTGACTTGGAGTGAGTTTGAGATACTTTTCAAGAAGAAGTATCTATCTGAGAGATATTACAATGACAGGGAAAAGGAATTCTATGAGCTTAAGATGGGATCTATGACAGATGAGGAGTATATTAGCATATTCTTAGAGTTATTGAGGTATGTTCCTTATATTAAGGAGGATAAATCCAATATTTAGAGATTCATCAATGGGTTTTTGGTTTAGTTCAAGGACAAGATTGAGTTTGATGAACCTAGATCGCTGGAGGAAGCCATAAAAATGTTGAAGCGTTGTTATGAGCAATTGAAGTGCATATATGAATCTAAATAGGATTAGAAAGGTGATGAAAAGACTAAAGGAAAATGGGATAACAAGTGAGGAAAAATACATGACAGAGGTAAAAAATAGAATGCAACGTCACACAAGAAGTTAAATGCATCTGATAGAGGACAAGGATTTCAGTTTGAGGAGCAGAACAAGGGTGATGGCAGAAATCCATTACAGTGTTGGAATTGTGGAAAGGACCATCACAAGAGAGATTGTCCAGCGCATTAGGGTGGCAGACCATATATTTACAGTGCTTAGGAGGCACAAATAGTTGGGGATGATGGACATAGTATTCCTAAGATTTATGCAACACTAGATAATAGGCAGACATATCACCAAGCATCTATTATCGAGATGGACAATAAGTTTGGTGATCAAGTTGCTTTTATTTTGATTGACCCTGGATCTAATTATATTTATGTTAACCCTAACCTGGTGGATAAGTATGGTTTGAATAAAGAAGTGCATGCACAATCTTGGTTAGTTTAGTTAGCTACATGTACTGAGAAATGAGTTCATCATTGGGTAAGAGCTTGTACGTTTGAGATGAATGGTATGTCTACATCAACACATCTAAATGTGCTTCTCTTGGGGTCATACAATATGCTTTTGGGTATGGATCGTTTGCATCTTCACCTGAATAAGGTGGATTTTTATAAAAGGGCTATTGAATTCTTGGGTGACAATTGAGAACAAAGAATATTGTAGGGTAAGATGAAGGAAACATCCATTAGAATGATTACAACTATGCAGGAAAAACGTAATCACAAGAAAGGGTGTGTATTATTTGCAGTTCATATTTCCAGTGATAAAGGTAAGGATGTTGAGGATGCTGAGGTCTTAAAGAGGTACCACATTTTACAGTAGTTTCAGGATGTGTTTGTTGGGCCTCAAAATCGTCCCTATTTTCACTCCATTATTCACTTATATCTTCACATTTTACCTTCGTGTCACCTCCATTCCACCTCCATATCATTATGTTTACCTCATTATTGGGTCATAACTATGCTTTTCCAAAGTTTATTAATTCTTAACATTTTT
>APFE031720247.1:111414-205455 GCA_000404065.3 Pinus taeda
AATCACATAGTAAGATTTGTGCCAACGAGCGTTGAAGACTTGAAGACCCATACTTTGTAGCAGATGAAGCCAAATTCCATTCATTGTTTTTCAGTTTGTCATATCCTTGTATTGACTTGAGGACAAGTCAATAAATAAGGCTGGGAGAGAAATGTAACTTCTATATTTTGCATACCTTCCAAGCCTTATACATTTTCAGCCGCATTTAGCAGCAAATTCCGAACATTCAGCAGATGATCCAACAACAGATTGAACAGCAGATGCGGCAACAATAAAAGATTCACTATTCTTGATTTCATCCACCATTTTCCCAACCAAGTAAAGAAGACTATGAACACCAGTTTTTACAACCGCACGTGCACGACTCTCATATATTTTTGGAAGGGTAAGTTAAGGTATGATATTTTCTAACTTTTAACCATTAAATTCCTTGAAAAGTTGGAATAATAATTTTTGGAAAAACTTCACTTCCTTTCCCCTTGTTTTCCCCATTTCACATAACTGCCAAACCATCCGTTTAAGGGGAAGGATACATTTACATTCATGCTTTGTCACGTTCATATAACATCCACATTCATATTCTAAAACCCACTTACCTTCAAAATATATTCACTATTACATGAGCATACAAATGGCTTTGTCAAAAGAATTTAAAAGTTAATTGGATGCCAAAACAATCATGGTTGTTACACAAAACCATGATGCATTCCAACAAAAATACTCTGCGATAAAAATCACAGTATCAATATGCAAGGATCATACATTGAATACAACAAACAAAATATGGTTGAAACACAAGAACCAACCAAGTTGTAGCTCATCAAAATAACGCCTTGCAAAAGTTAAGTAACTAATATCATGCAGAGTTTAAGCCAAAGCTCAAGTACCAAAAAAGTAATGTAATAGATTGCATGAGGACATGCAATATCTTCAGTTTGGGGGTATGTTGGGCCTCAAAATCGTCCCTATTTTCACTCCATTATTCACTTATATCTTCATATTTTACCTTCGTGTCACCTCCATTCCACCTCCATATCATTATGTTTACCTCATTATTGGGTCATAACTATGCTTTTCCAAAGTTTATTAATTCTTAACATTTTTAAGTGAATTTATGGCTAAAACTTAGAAAATAATATGCTTACACTTATACCTAACAATTAGAATGATTTGTTGACATGTGAAGGTAAAAGAACTTCCAGCATCCTTATGTGGACTTCTATGCTCAAATCGAATTGAGAAGATCAAAAACCTATGAGAAGATCAGGCCGCATGGAGGAGATCATGAGGATAGGGTTATGTGGCACCATTGGTGAAAATATGTGGGTCAAAGGAGAAGAAAGTGGGTTTACATTATGAGGTTGTTTCATAGTCTTGTATTAAAGGAGTAACTCCTCCATTCCAAGGGGAGGACTCTAGAGCATTGTATAAATTTATGATGGAATAAGCTTTCATTTGACATTATAGTTCCTTATGTAGTTTAAGATAGTTTTTCCTTATGTAGTATTAGATAAAGTTATCTTAATGTAGTATATGGAGCTGCCACTTTTTCTTGGAGAATTGAGCTTCTAGAAGAGCAAAAGGAACATGGTTTCATATTAGAACTTATTTTATTTAATTGCTTAGAATTGAGGATTGGTTGATGAATGATTTTCAATTAGAGTCTTTCAATATGAAGGACACCAAGACAAGTTAGGCTCTCTCTCTCTATTTGATTTGTAATTGGAATTCATTTTTGCTTTTTATGTTTCAGTTATTTCATTTAGTTTACGCTTATGGATGAATGTAGTTTGTCTGGATTAGTACAAGAGAGGACAATCAAGAGACTAAGTTAGTCTTTCTCTCTTTGAATCTAAACAACAATTAAAGTTCATCTTCTCATTTGCATTTTAAGTTTCTAGTTTTATGATTTCTCTATGATACTGTAGGGAAGGACAACCAGGATCTCCTTAGTTAGGAGCCTCTTCTCTTGCATATTATATTGAATCGTAGGTAATTTAATTAGACATAGAGTTAGTTGCCTACTCCTGCACATATAGTGCTGGCACCATCAAAAGCTTACGAGTTTCCCTGGTCGATAATTTAATGCAGCAATTTAAGCACAATAAATTGCCCAAAAATGTTCTCAACAAATATTTCATAATTGTCGCCTCACAGGGAAGTGGAATTTTCTATTGAGTTGGTACTAGGAGCAACACCTGCATCAAAGACACCTTATGGGATGAGCACTCCAGAGTTAGTAGAATTGAAGTTGAAATTGAAGGAAATACTTGACAAGGGATACATTAGGCCAAGTGTGTCACCTTGGGGTGCACTAATTTTGTTTATGAAGAAGAAGGATGCTACTCTTAGGTTATGCATTGATTATAGATATTTGAACAAGGTGAAAATTGAGAACAGGTACCCTTTGCCACAGATTGATGACTTGTTTCACCAGTTAACGGGAGAAAAAATGTTCTCGAAGATTGAATTTAGATCATGATATCATTCGGTATGCATTAAAGAAGAGGACATTTACAAGACTTCTTTCCAGACTAGGTATAAGCATTATGAGTTTGCAGTAGTTTCTTTTGTTTTGACTAATGCTCCATCTACTTTCATGTGTTTGATCAATAGTGTGTTACATCCTTATCTGGAAAAGTTTGTGATTATATTCATTGATGATATTTTGATATATTCTAAGAATGAGGAAGAGCATGCTGAACATTTGGCAACAATGTTAAAATTGATAAGGGAACACTAGTTGTATTCCAAGCTTAGTAAATGTAGTTTATTTCAGACAAAGGTTCATTACTTGGGGTATGTGGTTTCCAAGGAAGGTATAATAGTGGACTCAGAAAAGATCAGAGCTATCACAAAATGGGAAGCTCTTAGGAATGTGGATGAGGCCAGATATTTTATGGGATTAGCAGGTTACTACAATCAGTTCATCAGGAACTCCTCACAGATTGCCTATCCTATTACATCATTGCAGAGGAAAGGAAACAAATTTTAATGGAAAGAGGAATTTGCAACAAGTTTTGAGCAGATGAAGCAATTGCTTACAAATGCTCTAAGTCTGAAGATTGCAGATTTGGATAAAGAGTTCGTGGTGTGTACAAATGATTACAAGAGAGGACTTGGTGGAGTTCTGATGTAGGAAGGACATGTAGTATGATATGAATCATGGAAATTGAATGGGCATGAATAGAACTATGTAACACATGATCTTGAGTTGGAAACTATCATTCATGCATTGAATATGTGGAGACACTATCTTCTTGGCACGAGGTTTGTATTGATGGGCGATCACAATGGACTGCGATACTTGTTTGACCAACCTAATATGAATTCCAAGAAAGCTAGATGGTTGGCTATGATCAGTGAGTTTGAATTCATGATCAAGTACATCAAGGGTAAGAGAATAGTGTTGCAGATGCTCTTAGAATAAGAGTACAAGTAAATCACATAATAGTTATGAGTTCACGTGGGACAAATTTACAAGATCATATCTTGCAGGCAGGACAACAGGATGACAAGTACCAACAACTTAAGCATAGGTTACAACATTAGGGTACATGTGAACAGGAAGTGGACTATCATCTCACGGAAGATGGTTTGGTCAGATTTAGGGATAGGGTCTATGTTCTGGAAAACAATGAGCTTATGAAGATTATATTGAGGTAATTTCACGCTAAGTTGTATTCAAGTCACTTGGGATATCAAAAGACATTGACAATGGTTAAGAAGTTATACCATTGGTCGAATTTGAAGAAAGAGGTGGAAAAGTTTGTTGTGAGATGTATGGATTGTCAATGGGTAAAAGCAAAGAGTAAGCATCCATGTGGGTTATTACAGTAGATTCCAATCCCAAAGTGGAAATGGGAGGTCATTTCAATGGAATTCATTATAAGTTTTTCAAAGACATATAGACAACATGATTCTATTGTGGTTGTGGTTGACAGGTTTACCAAGGTAACACACTTGATTCCCGTGAAGTCTACTAGTTCAATCAGTGAGGTAGCATAGGCCTTCACAAGAGATATAGTGAGATTGCATGGTGTTCAAAAGAAGATAATGTCAGACATAGATGCCAAGTTTACTTCCAAGTTCTAGAAGGAGTTATTTTTTGGTTTGGGTGTAAAGTTGGTCTTCAATAGAGCTTATCATCCACAAACATATGGACAAATAGAGAGGGTCAATAGGATTTTGGAGGACATGTAGAGGATGCATTTTATGCATCAACAATGAATGTGGGAAGAGTATCTTCCACTGGCGGAGTTTTATTACAATAATGGGTATCAAGAATCCTTTAGGATGAGTCCGTTTGAGGTACTTTATGGGTGTAGTTGTAACAATTCCATCAGTTGGAGTGATCTAGTGAATAGGGTATCGATAGGACCAGACATGTTGGCAGAGATGGAACAAGAAATGCAGGTAATCAAGAAGAATCTAAAGGTAACACAAGACAAACAAAAGAGTTATACAGATCAACATAGGGTGTTTAAGGAGTTTTAGGTTGGGGAATAGGTGTACTTGTGCATCAAGCCAAAGAAGAGATCCTTGAGGATTGAATCATATGCTAAGCTGACAGCTCGGTATTGCAGGCCTTTCAAGATTCTTGAGAGGGTTATACCAGTAGCCTACTGACCTTCACTGCCTCCGAGAGTGAAATTCCATGATGTTTTCCATGTGTCATTTCTTAAAAAGTATGTTAAATATGAAAATCATGTGATTGAATCGTCTGTATTATAGGTGGAGCTAGAAGGAGAAATCCAGCCTGAAACGCTATGCATTTTGTGGCAAAAGATGCTCATGCTCCAGAAGTGAGTAATTGAGGAAGTTAAACTGCATTGCAAACCCTTTGGGTCCAATGGATCTACATGGGAGATGGCTGATCAAATGCATGATATCTATCCTTCTCTATTCTCTCGTTGAGCGGATCTGTCTGATATGCATTTTGATGCAGTGTTTTGGTTATGTCTATATATATGCATATGTATGTAAATACCCCATCGAGCTATGTTATAAATCTCCAATAAGAGGTATGGTGTTCATGATATGTTGGCTATGTTTTCAACAAACGGATATGATGTAAATGCTGTATAAAGTTGTGTTATAAATCTCCATGGGAAACATGTGTTTTGATGGTTTATAAGTGTCATTGGAAACCGAGGACGATGTTCCTCCAAGTGGGAGGGTTCTGTATCAACCCCGGTTAAAAATCTATTTAATAAAGTTAACAAAGGAAAAATAAGACCAAGGTCAAGGGACACGTATTCTAAGTTGAATGTTGGGAGAAACATAATAATGGGGATTACTGGTGATTAATTAATGGCTATGGAAATTGGCAAAGGCAAAGTGGCATTAATTGTCATTTATTTATGAAAATAATGGAAAATAGGAAAAAAGGAAGGTGAAAGGTAACAAAATTTTCATGTGAGGAAAATTGAAGGAAAATTGAAGGAAAATAAAGGAAACATGAAGAAAATAGAGGCCTCAATTATAAAAAGGCTTATGAGGATCAGTTCAGAACCTTTTGTCAGTTTTAGCTTGGAGCTCTCTTCTATTCTTTCTCTCTCTCACTCTTGCACACTTAGAGTTTCTTGGAGCATTGTGGCATACTTTACATTTGGAGAAAGAAGGCAAAGGAAAAGTTGGAAATCATGAGAGGATAGCGGGATCAATAGCTACAACTGTATTTCTTTGCAGGTACCGAGTTGCATGTATGATTTCCTAGCTAGTTTTTGCATGCATGTGGTTATTTAGTTATGATGTTTCATTAGCATGGAGGATTTCCTAGATTGACAATGGTTTTCACTAGCCTTTCCATTTCCTGAATAACCATGGTGTTGTGGGTTTCCCACTTGATTATTTTCTGATTGGTGATCATGTTCTGTATAGCTGTGGGTTGAGTTACTAGTTCCTAGAGCCTTCGTTGGACAAATGCTCTCGAAGCCCTGAAACAACATGGGTTGAGTTACTAGTCCTCGAATCCTTGGTTGGACAAACACTTTGGAGCCCTTGGTGGGTTGAGTTACTAGTACTAGAGCCTTGGTAGGACGCATGCTCTGGGGCCTTGCGAAAAATGTGGGTTGAGTTACTAGTCCTGGAGCTGGGTTCGAACAAACACTCTCGAGCCTTGTATAACTTGGGTAGAGACTGGTCTGCTAATGGCTAGTGATGTCTGACCATGAGGTGGAGTCACTGGTTGAGGGTTGAGGTGGTTTGGCCTCTATAAGCTCTAGTTTGGTTTTGCTTGGTTTATTCCATGAGATCTCACATTCATGCTTGTAATATGGCGCAGAGTTGATTGGTTGAAAGAGAGATTTGGTTCAACTCAATCTATGGTTTGGTGGTACGTGGAAGTCCCTGACTTGTTTGGATTTGTAAATGTTAATAAGATCTATTTTCCTCTTTTATTTCATGATTAAACGTACTTGTTATTTTGTGGTTTTGATGTTTGTTCTATCACTGCTATTATTCTAGTTATATTCTGGTTATAAGCATGCTTTCATGACAAGATCTAGTTGTGGCTCTTGACATGTTTTGATTTGTAAATGAATGGTTATTAAATGAATGACCTAATATATGTTATTGCAACTATTATGAGGGGGAGTTAGACCTTCTTAATGATGTTCAGATAAATATGAGACCCTTATGTTCAAATATGCATTTATAACATGTATATTACATGTTCACAAAATGTTTGATGAAATGTCTGTCATGGTTAGGCTCGGTCAGGTTAAGTACTCAATCAATTTTTGTGTTAGATGAATTTTCCTTGTGTTATTTATTTTCTTGGAAAGTTTCATCAAGTTATGGGAAGTGATCTGGAGTCTAGCCCTAAAAAGGTGGCGTAGATTTCACGGTTGCAGGGACAAAACTAGGAAATTTGGACTACAATCGCTCCCTTGTGGACTTATGCATGCAACTGGAGGCCTATATTCACATGGATGCAGGCTTGTGCATGCGACTGGGAGTTTAGGTCAGTGAGAAAGCAATCTGACTCTGGGTTTCGACACTTGGAGGGGTGGTTTACCTCTTGGGGGTACTCTAGTTCTTGAGGAAGGTCATTAAAGTTTTAGTTTGTCAATTCCACGTCGTTAACTATACTTGGGAGATTGAGTCATATCATAGTAGCTCCTCCTCTCATGTTTACCCTGATAGGTTGGTGAAACTGGGTAGATATGGGAGGGGAGGTTACACCAAGGGCTAGGAACAAGAGCTATCTAATGGTATTTTTTAAGAGGTCAAACTATTAGTATTGGGATATTAGGCTATTAGGCCCTGGGGGTTTCAAATTTCACCAAACCACCCTCACAAAGACCTATTATATGAAAAAAACCCAAGAATTTCATTAGTTAATGGAAGTGGAGAAATTGAAGGGTTTGACAAGTAATGGAAGGTCAGATGTCGGGTGTTGGCCTTTGGATTTTGGCAATCGGGAGAATGTGATTGAGATACAACGAAAAAACCTTATATGCAAACATAACCACAATCTGATAGTTAATAGAGATAGATAATTGGATTTTTCAAGTGACAATGATTGGATATTAACTTTCTGGTATTAGGATATCAAAGGTCAAGTTTCAGGAAGATGAAGCCTAGCTATCGAGACTTCCTCTCAATACTGAGGAAGCTTGATATGGTGTAATTGTGATAGGTTATGTGGCATACTGACATCATGATGATGTGACATGCTAGCATGTTATGATGACGTAGAAAAGAATAGCTCCAAGATGAATTGGTGTACTAACATAGCACTAACATGGCAATACAATCTGACATGACATGGATGAGAGGGCGCAATAGTTGGATGCCAATCAAAAGACAAGACGGTGGTGATATGGATGTCAAGAGTTGGGTATTAGGACTTGTTGTCACTATGACAGCGACCCTCCAAATTTTTTGCCTATGCCAATTTTGGAGCCTATAATAACTATTGTTTCAAGCCCCCTTGAATCATCATGTTGTTTGATTTTTATCTATATGTTTTCTCCTAGTGTCGCATCCTCCTAAGTTAATGTTTCTGAAGTGTCGTCACTTAACCATTAGAAGCATTTGAGTTAGTTAGTTCTTGGTTAGGTGAACTCATTATCTTTCTCGACTTAGAAACTTTCCTTATCACCATGCACACACTTGAAAAGAATGAAAAAAGAAAGAAAAAAGAAAGAAAACTCTTAGAAAATAAAAAGTGCACTCAAAGTTGATGAAGACATGCGCTCAACTTGAGTGCACTCCTTCGACCTGAAGGAGTGTGCCCTCCTTGAGCACACTCCTTCATGCTGAACAGATGCACCCTCCATGATTGCACTTCTTTGCATCGAAGAGTTGCGTGATATCCAGTTGCATGCATGAGCCAACCTTGTTGCATGTGGGTGCACTCCTAGAAAATAAGAGTCCACTTAACTTATTTAACTAACACATTCACTCAATGACGTGGAACTCATGCATGAATCAATTTTTCATGTTAATCTATTTAAATAAACTCAACCAATCATTATTCCTTCATAATCATTCCATTTGAGTTGGGCACACAGATGGGAATCAAGAATCTCTTCATCAACCAATGCAGTAAGTAAGTTTCGCATGTTTAATCTTTCTATCACATTTCATGATTTCATTGCGAAATATTTCTTTTCTTGTTGTCGATCCCTCATTTTAAAGTTTTTTTTGGTGGTGTTTATGCTAAATATTCATATTGTAAGGGTTAATATGATATCGCATGCAAAAACTCTTCACATTCTTCAAACTTTGCAGATTACACCTTGCATGCGACAAAAACTATAAAGCCTTGCAGATCTTTCTCTTCCTCGTCTTAGTGTTTGATATTGCTATTCATACTTGTTTCTAAGCTTCCAATAGGTAGAGTGCACTTCTTGAGCTCAAAGCCCAATCGACCTCGAAAAATGCAGCCTGTTTGATCAAGTTTTCCTCAAGAGTGCACTTATTCACCATGAAGGATTGTGCCCTCTCTTAAGCACATGAGTGCATCATGAAGGCATGAAGTATCTCCATTCAACCCTTCAACATGCGAAAATGCACCCTCCTTTTCTTTGAGCACAAGGGTGCATTTTGAAGGCCTATTTTTCCATCGCTTTGACCCTTCAGGGTGCGACAATGTCCCTAGTTGATTTTTCCCCTTACTTCAGCACATGAGCGCACTACAAAGCCTCGAATGACCTTGCATATCCCCTTTGTGCTTTGAAAGTGCGTCCTCCTAGTTTGCATGCATATTTCCTCATGCATGCAAGTTATTTTATGCTATCATTCATAGGTTTTCATGATCTATCATATGTCATGGCTCTTTGTACATGATTTACAAGTATTGCTACATAATTAGGTTGTTTTAAGCTAATACTGTCACTATATGAGTGTGTTGCCAAAAATAGGTGTTCGTGCTACAAGTATTACCACTTTGGCGTCATCTATTGGAGACATGCCGCCTCACAAAGTGGCTTACAAAGAACTTTTAGAATCAAGCATTGGTGTACCTGTGGTAGTTACAAGGTCCAATAGTCCCATATATGCAAATACTCAATGCTTTAATTATAAAGATACACAGGTCACATGGAGAAAATTATACAACACATTCATGAAGAAGAATTTTGTCGAGGACTTAAAAGATTTGCATGCATACATCAACATCAAGAAGTCCATGGTGCACAGGATGGAATGTTTATTCTTGGTCATTCAATGTGCAAAAGTAATTGAATGGATCATTACACATATGGATGATTCTCACATTGTGCTACGTCCTGAGTGTGGCGTTCAACTCGCCACCTATACTGGTGAAGATATGCAGTCATATTATAAGATGTTGAAGCCTAATGAATATGAAAATGACAACTTATACACAAGATGGGCAACCCATTCACACTATTGACATTATCAGGTCATGGTGTCGAGAGCTTGCCAAATTTTGCCATCACACATTTGTAGTATACCCGACAAATATTCTCAGAGATGTCTATCAATACTTGATAGCCATGTATTTTTGATTGTATGGGAAACCCATTCACACTATTGATGTTATTAGGTCATGGTGTCGAGAGCCTGCCAAGTTTTTCCATCACACATTCGTAGTGTATCCGACAAAGATTCTCAGAGATGTCTATTAGTACTTGATAGCCATGCATTTTAGATTGTATAGGCTTAAGAAAAATGAGGTGTTCCAAGAGAATTGAATATACACACTCAATACAGTAGTTACCCATGGGAGAGTTTTCAATTGGGTGGATGTCCTATCGTTTGAATTGAAACGTTAGGTGGGGTAGACAAAAGCATTTATACGAGTGAACCAAGCACTAGAATTCTACATGTCTGCATTTCCCTTAGATAGAATCTGTGCACAGTATGCGTTCCTGAGAATGCATTGGAACTGAACCCATGAGGAGAAGTTCCCAATTTACTTTCACTGCAATATTTTATCAGAAGAAAGCTTCAGAGGCATATATGACATATTAGCTTAACACTTCTTTGCAGTCATCCTTCACATGATTTTTAAGATTGATCCTCCTTGCATGGCCGATCATGAGAAGGAGTCACTTCAAGATATTGAAAAATGGTTTGCAACTCCAGAAAGGTACATACAAAAGGTGCTTCACTTGTCAGATATCCCCTCATCTTATGCTATGATATGTGACATACAAAGTGGTCATGTAAGAAGTTGCCAATAAGCTGGACAAGGGGTTGTCAATAATTATTCACAGGAGCCCCTTGGCTTATGTCTCTATTGAGGATCAGAATGTATGAGTTGAAGAGCCATAATGCAACAACATAAAAAATATAGGAGTTGGATTGCCAACATTTCTCTACTAAATATTTTTGTGGATATGATCCAAGGCGAATTGTCAGGCAACATTGTCAAGGGATCGGTCATAATACGGGGTACTCATCAATTTACACATCACAAGATGAGAAGATAAAGAACTGGTACAATGTCAACATGAAGACACATCCACTAATGGAGAAAAGTTCACCCCATGATTTACCAGCTCAAGACTTGCAAGTTTAGGAGGAGGAGGAGATAACACCTCAAGCTAGGAAACTAGCTCCCAAGAAAAGGATCATATATTCTTCGACATACGAGAGTAGCAAGAAATGGAAAGATGATCCCTTAAATTTTGCAGCTATCCTAATAGAGAAGGAGAGAGGAGAAGTAGAAGAAGAAAAGAGTAAGAGTAAGCAAGATGAGTTGCTGGATAAGAAACAAACAAAAGAAGAAGAGAAGAGGAGATTAGAAGAAGAGCAACAAAAGCAGTCCCAAGAGGAGGAAGCAACACATAGATTGGAAGAAGAACATTTGACTCAAGATATGGAAGAGGAGAAGTTTGAGGACGAAGATACCATCCAAAAAATGGAGGAAGAACCAAATACTCCAGGGGAACGTCCTCTCATAGACAATCATCTTCCATTTAATAAATGCATATCACACCTCCACCAGGGGACAAATTCATGGATGTATGGAGTATAATGTTCGATCAACTGAAGAATAGGATTGTACAACAGAGGTATAGATATTTCTCAAGGATCTTCAGAATCAGAATCTAGTCTTAGTGTCTACAAATCAGGTGATCATTGGATACACTAGAAGGAATTTGAGGGCAGTCATGGCGACGAATGTTGCATTTGCTATAGCAAAACAAAATAAATATGAGTACTTGTTGAAAGAGAATGCCAGGTTGAGAAGAGAACTTGCTGTAGTGAGGCAACATGAAGACCATATTGCATCAGAGAACTAACGACTATCATCACAAAAATTCAACATCGCAGAATGGAAGTCAACCATACAAGAATAGCTGGGGCCAATGGAGGGTACCATGGTGCGACTATATTTTGAGATGATATTTATACAAAAAGTCATGCCTCCTCTCATTGGCATTCAGAAGAACACACAAGAAGTGGTGAAACTCCTGAAGATAACAAATAGAGTAGTTTATTAGGTACAGGAGTGGACTGCCAAATATTTAGATGCTTCGCAACATTTAGAAAAGAGGGATAAAATTACTGTAGAAATAGACAGAGTTTAGTTGAGACTCCACCTACAGAACTATTCACATATTGGAGCACAGTTGGTTAGTACTATGGATGCATATAACCGATTGCATAATGGGTTTGAGTCTCTAACACAGAAACATGGGATTCCCTCCATTAGATCTCTTGAAGCAATCAGAGGCAGGGAATTCATCTTCGAGGAGATCAAGGAATATATTGAACAAATCAAGTAGGAAACAAAATGGGAAGAATTGGAGGTAACCAAAGACATTATTTAGCAGTACACCTTTGCACTAGTCAAAGCGCACATGAAACTCTCATGGATGTGGAATAATGTACAGTCAAGCTCCAAGAACATACTAATGAAGGCATTGGAGGTGAAAATGTGCTACAATTGGGACTTTCTAGTTTGGGTTGATTCATCTCACAGGATTTTAGAGCATGGCACACTTACATTACAAGTGAAATCCACGAAGAAGCAAATGAACTATCCATTTGATGAGTCTTTGTCCCATTTTCAGTATTGTCTTATTAGGCCATCGACTCATTTGTAAATTGTCTTATGAAACAAATGTTATGTAATAAATTCCAAGGAACACATGTGGAATATGAAAAGCCACAAATTGGAATGTAGTGAGTCATGTATAGAATATGAACAAGCATAGAAGTCAAAGAGTCATGAGGAAGCTCAAAGGTCATTGATATTTGTTATAAATAGCTCCTCATAACTCAAGAAAAATTATTTTGGAAGGCTTTAGATTCTAGAGGTCTTGCCTTGGATTCTCTTGTAAGACATAGGAGATATATCATTGTTGGGAATCACGATTACCATTAGACCAAAACCCACAAGTGTTAGTGAATGATCACATCGTCAGAGATAAAGATCCACGAGAGGCGGTTAGTCCATGCCGCGAAACACACAGGGAGCGTTGGTTTATCCAATGTCCAAGAATCTTCCCCCAAACACGAGACGGGTGTGCATCGAACTCATGAACTACACTCTTATACCACTTGTTGGGAATCACAATTTCCATTAGACAAAAACCCACAGGTGTTAGTCCATAATCGCATTGTTAGAGATAAGGATCCACAAGAGGTGGTTAGTCCATGTTGTGAAACACATGGGGAGTGTTGGTTTATCTTATGTCCAACAATCATTCTTTGGAGAAGCAAGTTGTGGCTTCATGTTCCACTATTGGATAAAATGTTTCATTTATGTAACAATGTACTTGGGATCTTACACTTTTAATCAGAAGCTCAATGAGCTAACATTCCTTCATACAGGTTTCATAGATATAGTTGGACTACTCTGGTTATGTTTATGGTATATGTTGCTTTATTTACATACTAAGTTAATGAAATAATTTGTTGCTTAGCTAAGGATATTATTTAATGAATGTTGTTATGCTTGAATGATTGTTGTTTATTAAGTGGACTAATCTATAGGTATTCAACAAGTCTTTCTCTTTATTCTTAGGTCCCCATTTAGGATAATACTATTACTTTTCTAACTGGAGGCTCATTTCCCTCACCAACTGTGGAAGTCTCTCTCGTATACCTTACACTAGATGTCTCACAAAGCTCACATTCTTGTTGCCCCAAAGTAGTGTGCATTCTCTTGTGTTGGCTGGTACCTAAGGCATATCTTTAAATCATTCCAATGTTGGCTGGACCGTATGACCCGATGGGATTCCTACACCTAACAATTTGAGGTCTAATTGGAACTTCACATCGGGTAGATCCCCTTACAATGTTGGCAGCATCCAACATCGTCAAATTTTTTGGCGCTAGAAGGAGGGCCAGATGACAAGATGAGCTTGTGAAGTCTATTTGAATCTTTTACCTTTAATGGCCTCATCCTAGATCATAATCTTGAGGTGTTTTACCAAAGCTTAAAATATTTCAATCCCCGTGGAATTTTTTCATAACTTGTCACATCTTAAATTCAATGGAAAGGGTACGACAACTGTCCTTGATTACATAATTGAATTCATTCAATTTTTATTTTCAAGTGGAGTTTATTCTAAATAAATCCTCACGCGGTTATTTACTGTTACATTGGATGGTCGTGCGAAGCGATGGTGCAACTCTCTACCCAATGCTTCTAATACATGTTTCAGGCATTTAGTTAACGAGCTTTGTTGCGTCTTTTACAAGTATGAGTATCAATATGTTCTTAATGAACTCAATCAACTTAAACTAGAACCAAATGAATCCCTTAAACATTTCCTTGATTGATTCCTTCATCTTTTCTATGAGTTCCCAAACGAGGATGTGGAATGGAAGTTCTTAGATGAGAAATTTCATTTCTCAATTCAAATGTCATGGAAATATTTTGAATTGGATTCCTCATGTCCTCTCGACCAAAAATAATTTCAGAATCCTAAGGAAGAATTGGACATTCATTTTGTCCCATGTCCTCCTCCTTTTGATGTTCCGTGTTTTGAAAATCAACCTATCATTAAATCGAAAGATCAATTCATTGATGAAGAATTGATTTTTATTTCACATCTTCCCCTGATGGTGATTCATATGATCTTATCAAACAACCATCTAATAATCTTGATATTTGTCTAATCGATCTTTCCCCCATTAATAAAATTGAACCCTTGGATGATCATGACCGTGATGATTTCCTTTTCTCTAAATTATATGGTTATGATTGTTCAAGTAATATGGATGAATCTTTGTTCTTACATGAAGATTTGGATTTGCAGCAATTCCAAATGGAGTCTAATGAAATTATCGACGATTTTCTTTCAGGTATATCTCCGTTTAAACAAGAAAATGATATTCTTATCATCAAATATTAATCTTGAAAATATATCTTCTTCTGAGTCTCATGATTTGGGTAATGGATCTTGTTTTCATAAGAAAATGAACATGTTTCCCCAGATTGATTACCAGTCTTGTCAGGATTAAAATTTAAGTTAGGTGAGTAGGACACTTCATCCTATGTTGATGGTTATGTCAGGTTCCTGTCACCACGACAATATATGTGATTTTGGTTAGTTCACGATTCTTTTACACATATTTATCATTCATGTCATCACATAGGATGTTGACTCTCTCTCGAGGGATGCTTATTTTATCCACGTAAAATTATTCAACCCCTAGGAGAGGATATTTATTGTTACTATTAATCTTCCACTAATACATCCAATCTCAAGCAAATCTCTGATCTATAATATAGAAACAAAGAAGAATCTTAATGAATCTTTTCCATCAGCCATCGAAGAATCCCACATGCACTACAACTTGGATTGTGGACAAGTTGATAATATTCCTTATGACACAAATCTATACTTGTTTAGTCTTTCTTGTTTATAGTTTCCTAAAGGTTGTTTCCATGATCCCATTTCAGACTCACTAGAAGTCTCTTTTCAGTCGACACCCATATCTCGTGGCTTGTACTTATAGGCTCTTTGTAAAAGCTTGTATGGTCATGGACTGGGTCATTTCTGCTATTGGGGAGTCTATTGTGTGGTAGAACAGTTGAGTACAGTACACCATTCTGGTTTTATTTCTTGTTTCCATTAGTTAGTGCAGATGTTTGCACGATTTATTTTGTTCATTGCACTACCTTCTTTTATGATTCTTCACGATCACGTCTTATGGTTTAAAGGTTAGGAGAAACTTCTTTGGATGTATTGGAAGTTTCACTTCAAATGACCCGACCCCCCTACTGTTTAGGTTAGGTTAGGATAGGTTGCATATAGTTAGATGCATTGTATTCTTGTTATATATTGTCATGTTTCATATTTTAATTTTCTTCTTTGGTTTTCTTTGTCTCTGAATAAAGTTGGCTTTGAGCTTTGAGGTGATGGTGCTAACCTTTTGTGGATGGAAAGTTGTAGTAACATGCAACCATTGGGTTATTTGCTACCCTCTTCCTCGATTTGGTTTATCACTTCTGAGTCTATGATTTTTCGATGGAAAATACAATCCTTTAGTCTGTAATCTGCAAGCAAACCATGAAGCCAACATCTATTTAGTATTCTCATTCCTATGCTCGGTCCTGTTATGCATATTGTTTTATTTCTTATCTATATGTGTAGAGTAAGATAAGGGGAAATATTTTAGAGATCAAAGGTCTAAAAATATGTCTTTGAAGGCGAAACCTCCTCTTCTTTTAATAAGTTAGGATCCCTCTTCCGCATGTAAAAAATAATAAGTGCCTATGCTTAGTTCTATGAAAAATAAAAGAAAATACAAAGGGTGAATGAAGAGAAAGGCTTCCTACGCAGGAAGGTGAAGCAAGCGACTTTGCCAGGGTCTTGTCCAGGCTCGTTGGTAGTGAAGCAACGTTTGTGTTCCTGAAGCGACTCTGTCAGGGTACTTTTGAGGCCTGTTGGTAGCAGATCAATGCCAGAGATGTAAAACTCACACTCTAATTTTTTTTTACCATATTATAGTACCCTTAAATCGACATGATAACGATACAACTTGTTATATTGTTGTGTTATTCCGAGTAGTGGAAAATGGGAGTACATATCTTTAACCAGGTAAGAGTGGGGATCTAAGGTAACCCACTGATTGAATCAATACTTTATGAAGAAATGAGACTCTGAGCTTACAATGAAACCATTTCAGAAAAGCTGGGGTTCACCTAGTGTGTCGCCAAGTGTTGTCACTGCAATAATGACCCTCCAAAATATTTTGCTATGTCAATTTTGGAGCCTACACTAAATGTCATTTCAAGCCCCCTTGAGTCATCATGTTGTTTGATTTGTTATCTATGTGTTTTCGCCTAGTGTCGCATCCTCCTAGCCAATGTTTCGTAAGTGTTGTCACTTAACCATTAGAAGTGTTTGAGTTAATTAGTTCTTGGTTAGGTGAACTCATGATCTCTCTCAACTTAGAAACTTGCCTTATCGCCATGCACACACTTGAAAAGCACACAAAAGCATGAAAAAAGAAAGTAAAAAGAAATAACACATTTAGTAAAGCAAAAGTGCACTCAAAGTTGATGAAGGCAGGTGCTTAACGTGAGCACACTCCCTTGACCTGAAGGAGTGTGCCCTTCTTGAGAACACTGCTTCACCCTGAGCATATGTGCCCTCCATAAGCGCACTTCTTCATGTCAAAGAAATGAACCCTGTCCAGTTGCATGCATGAGACAATCTTGTTTCATGTGGGCACACTCCTAGAAAATAGGAGCCCACTTAACTTCTTTAACTAACCGATTCACTTGATGACGCATGAATCGATTTTCATGTTAATCTCTTTAACTCAACTCAGTTAATCATTCTTCCTTCATAATCATTCCATCTAATTTGGGTGCACAACTAGGAATCAAGAATATCTTCATCAACTAGTGCAACAAGTAAGTTTTTCATGTTTAATCGTTCTATCGCATTTCATGATTTCATTGCCAAATATTTCTTTTCTTGCTGTCGATCCTTCATTTTTCAGTTTGTTTGCTGGCATTTATGCTGAATCTTCATATTGCAAGGGTTAATTTTCTATCACATGCATAAACTCTTCACATTATTCAAACCTTTCAGATTCCACCTTGCATGTGACAACAACTATAAAGCCTTGCAAATATTTCTCTTCCTCATCTTAGCATTCGATATTTCTATTCAAATTTTTTTATGAGATTTCAATAGGTAGAGCGCACTTATTGAGCTCAAATCTTGATCAACCTCAAAAATTGCACCCTGTTTGATCAAGTTTTCCTCAAGAGCAAACTTCTTTACAACGAAGGACTCTGACCTCTCTTGAGTGCATGAGTGCATCATGAAGGCACAAAGTATCTCCATTTAGCCCTTCTACATGCAATAGTGTGTCCTCCTTTACCTTGAGTGTATGGGTGCATTGTGAAGGCATGAAGCCTTGTTAACATCCTCCTTTGCCTCTTCAAAGTCCAATAATGTGCCGTCCTTGTATCCTTGAGTGCATGGGTGCATAGGGAAGAGTGATTTGAAAGTGCACCCTCCTAGTTTGCATGCCTATTTGCTCATGCATGCAAATTATTTCATGCTGTCATTTGTAGTTTTTCATGATCTATCATATGTGATGGCTATTTGTAAGTGATTTACAATTATTGCTTTCTAGTTAGGTGGTTTTAAGTTAATACTTTCACTATGAGTGTGTTGCCCCAAACAAGTATTCGTGCTACAAGTATTACCACTTTCTCGTCATTTTTTGGAGACATGGTGCCTCACAAAGTGACCTCCAAAGAAAATTTAGAAGCAAGTGCTGGAAAACTTGTGGAAGTTACAAGGCCCAATATTCCCATATACACAGATACTCAGTGCATTGTTGATATAGATACACAAGTCACATGGAGCAAAATATACAACACATTCATGCAGGAGAAGTTTATTGAGGACTTAGGAGATTTTCATGCATACATCAACATCAAGAAGTCCAAGATGCACATGATCAAATGAAAATTCTTGGTCATGCCATGTGCATAAGAAATTGAATGGATCATTACACATATGGATGATTTACACATGTGCTACACAGTGAGATTTGGATTCAACTTGCCACCTATACTAGTGAAGATATGCAGTCATATTGTAAGATGTTGAAGCCCAATGAATATGCAAATTCCAACTTCTACATAAGATAGGAAACCCTTGACACTAGTGATGTTATCAAATCTTGGTGTCAAGAGCTTTCCAAGTTTCACTATCACCTATCCACAGTGTATCTGACAAATATTCTCATAGATGTCTATCAGTACTTGATAGCCATGTATTGTCTGTTTTTATGGGCTTAAGAACACTGAGGTGTTCCAAGAGAATTGGATATACATGATCAATATAGTAGTTACTCGTGGGATAGTTTTCAATTGGGTGGATATCCTATCATTTGAATTGCAACATTAGGCGGGGCAAGAAAAATCATCTTTACGGTTGAATCATGCACCAAAATTCTACATGTCTGCATTTCTCTTAGATGGAGTCTGTGCACAGTATGCATTCCTGGGAATGAATTGGAACTAGACCCATGAGGGGAAGTTCCCGGTTTAATTTGACTGCATAGTGTTATGAGAAGCAAGCTTTAGAGGCGTATATGACAAATTAGCTGAACACTTCTTTGCAATAATCTTTCGCATGAATTTTAAGATCAATCCTCATTACATGACTAATCAGGTGAAGGAGTCACTTTGAGATATTGCAGACTGGTTTGCAACTCCAGAGGGTACATACATAATATGCATTGGCTATTAGATATCCCCTCATCTTATGCCACGATATGTGACTAACAAAGAGGTCATGCAGGAATTTACCAATCAGCTGGACGAGGGGTTGTTAGGGATTTTTCATAGGAGGAAGAAAGACCCTTGGCCTATATTTCCATTGAGGATAAGACTATATGAGTTGAAGAGCCATAAGCAAACAACAACAAAAATACACGAGTTGGGCTGCCTACATTTTTCTACTAAATATTTTCATGGATATGATGTCAGGTTGTTAGGCAACATTGTCAAAGGATCAGTCATAATACAAGGTACTCATCAATGCCCAAAGCAAAATATGAGAAGATAAGGAACCGATACAATGCCAACATGAAGACACCACCACAAACAGAGACCAGTTCACCCCACAATCCACCAACTCAAGACTTTCAAGCACATGAGAAGGAGGAGATAACACCTCAAACTAGGAAACTAGCTCCCAAGAAAAGGATTAGATATTATTTGAGAGGCGAGAGTAAAAAGAAATGGAAAGTTGATCCCTTAAACGTAGGATCTATCCTAGTAGAGGAGGCGAGAGGAGAAGTAGAAGAAGAAGAGAGGAAGAGTCAGTAGGATGATTTGTTGAATAAGAAACAAGCAGAAGAAGAAGAGAAGAGGAGAGTAGAAGAAGAGCAACAGAGGCAGTCTCAGGAGGAGGAAGCAACACATAGATTGGAAGAAGAACACTTGACTCAATATCTAGAAGAGGAGTAATTCGAGGAATAAGATACCATCCATCCAATGGAGTAAGAACTAGATACTCCACGAAAACATCCTCTCGCAGGTGGCCATCCTCCATTTTGAGAGATGGGGATCACACCTCCACCAGAAAAGAGAGTCATGTATGTCTGCATTGTAACATTCGATCATTTGAAGAAAAGGATCGTGCAACAAAGGCATAGATATTTCTAAAAGGATCCTTAGAGTATAGTCTTAATGTCTACTTAGAAGGTTATCACTGTCAACACTATAAGGAATACAAGGGAAGTCATAGCAGAAAATGTTGCACCCACTACAATGACATGATAACTCTGAGTACTTATTTAACAAAAATGCTAGGTTGAGAAGAGAACTTGGTGTGGTGAGGCAATAAGTAGAACATATCGCAGCAGATAACCAACGACTTTCATCATAAAAATTCAACACCGCAGAATGGAATTCAACCATGCAAGAAGATCTGGGACTGATGGAGGATACCATGGTGTGACTATATGATGATATGATACTTATACAACATGTCATGACTCCTCTCATTGGAATTTAGAAGAACACACAGGAAGTGGTGAAACTCATGAAGATAACAAATAGAGAAGTTGATCAGATGTAGAAGTGGACTTCCAAATATCTAGATGCTCCACAACATTTAAAAAAAAGGCATAAAATTGCCACAAAAATAGGCAGACTTCAGTTGAGACTCCACCTACAGAACTACTCGCATCTTGGAGCACAATCGGTTAGTACTATGGTTTGCATAATGGATTTGAGTCTCTAACATAGAAACATGGATGCCCACCATTGGATCTCTTGAATAAATCAGAGGCAGGGAATTCATCTTCCAGGAGATCATGGAATATATTGAACAAATCAAGCAGGCAACGGAATGGGAAGGCTTGGAGGTAACTAACGACATTATTGAATAGTACGCCTTTGCACTAATAAAAGTGCACATGAAACTCTCATGGTTGTGGAATAATGTATAGTCAAGCTCCAAAAACATACTAACGGAGGCATTGGAGGTGAAGATGTGCTACAAAGAGGACTTGCTAGTTTGGGCTGGAGCCATCTCATAGGATTTCAGAGAATGGCACACTTACATTACAAATGAAATCCATGAAGAAGCAAATGATTTATTCATTTGATGAGTATTTTTCCCATTGTTAGTTTTGTCTTATTAAGACACCACCTCATTTGTAAATTGTCTTATGCAATAAATGTTATGTAATGAAGTCCAAGGGACACATGTGGAATATGAAAAGCCACACATTGGAATGTAATGAGTCATGTATAGAATATGAACAATCATAGAAGTCAAAGAGTCACGAGGATGCTCAAAGGCCATTGATATTTGTTATAAATAGCTCCTCATAAATCAAGCAAAATTCTTTTGTAAGGCTTTAGATTCTAGAGGTCTTGCCTTGGCTTCTCTTGTAAGACATAGGAGATAGATCATTCTTTGGAGAAGCAAGTTGTGGCTTCGTGTTCCACTATTGGATACATTGTTTCATTCATGTAACAATGTACTTGGGATCTTACACTTTTAATTAGAATCTCAATAAGCTGACATTCATTCATACATTCATCATATATATAGTTGGACTACTATGGTTATGTTTATGGTACATGTTTCTTTATTTAAATACTAAGTTAATGAACTAATTTGTTGCTTACTGTGTGGACCAATCTACAAGTATTCAACAAGTCTTTCTCTTTATTCTTGGGTCCCCCTTTAGGATCGTACTATTACTTTTCTGACCGGTGTCTTGTTTCCCTTACCAGCCGTGGAAGTCTCTCTCATCTACCTTACACTGGATGTCTCACAATGCTCACATTATTGCTGCCCCAAAGTAGCGCGTGTTCTCTTGTGTTGGTTGGTACCCAAGGCATATCTTCAAATCATTCCAATGGTGGCAGGACCATATGACCGTATGAGACTTGTTGCACAAAAATTGTCACTTTCACTTCTTACAATCAATATGAGTCTATCACCACTCATACATACCTCCTTTGCAATTCTTAAAGCTCAGCTCTACATATCAAGCTTTGAAAATGAGAGAAAGCCCTTAAAAATATCTAAAACTCTAGTTTCGCACTTTCTCTTAGCATTACCTGCAGTACCACACTCATTGATCATGTCCCCTACACACCTGATCGCTCTGTATCTACATTTATGGGTGCGAACCCCTGTAAAAGTTAAAAAGGCGCAAGTTTATTCTTAAAAACTCACTTTGAGTCAATTCTGGAAGATTCTAGAGGGAATCTTGCACTGGCAAGTTCACTCCTTGAGGGTTCATGCATCCCATTCCTTAAGGAGCTAACCCCTTGATGTGAGGAGCTTATCCCCTTGAAGAAGGACTCTATCCCTTCAATGGTGGACCTGTAACCTCCTTCCCTTGCACTATAAAATGAAGCTTTGGGCTGGTTACTTGGGAAGTTAAAAGCTGAATATTTTTGAGGGTAAATGCTGCTGGAACTTAGTCTTCCTTATTGAGCTTTTGAGAGGAAAGATCACATACCTTTTGATCTCATTTGGAAGAAAGTGAGGCTTGTCAAAGTAGAGGAGATTCTTGCTTGGATCCTGGGAAGAGATTGTACAACATCAAGGCACCAAGGTTGTAAAGTTCTTCTTCTTCAAAGTTAATACAATCATGTTTATTTTTCTTAATGAGCTGTGTTTAATGATTTATTTCATAGACTCCTTGATCACTATGATGAACATGATTTATTATATTAGCTATGCATGTATTCTTTGATGTGTGCTTGTTTGTGTTTGCAGGTTATTAAAAGGAAGCTCTTTGAAGTTGTTGGAGCAAGACTGCCACAAACTAGCGTTGGACTTAAGGTAGGGTCTAAAACACCTCTTAGTTTTTATTAATGAATCGTAATATGTTTAGAGAAAAGTATATTTGCTTGTCCTGTTTGTTGCTAGATATCAATTGATACTAGGGAGATCGGTCTTGTCCGCAAGAACAATTTATCTGCTTAACAAATTGGCGACTCCACTGGGGACAGGATTTGATTGTTTAATTTTCCTTTATCTTTGATTCGAGAAACTTGATTTTTTGTTTTTGGTTTTTGCTTGATGTGTGTGGGATTGGGTAGTTTGTTCTTGGATTGATTTTTTAGTTTTTAGAAATTTTTACGAGGACTGCATGTTCTTTTTGAGTTACAGTGCGGACCTGTCCGCACTGTTACTTTACTGCACAGAGCGGTACCACACCTGGTTTCGCTGGGGGTCTGTGGACCCTGTCAAAATTTTTGAAACTCTTAAAATCTTTTCGTCCAGTTTAGTTTAGGTTCTTTTTGTTACTTTTATCCTCTGCCCAGATCTGCATATATCCTGTAAAAAGTCTCTCATAAGTAAGTTCCATTGGTATTGTGTTTTGGATGAATTTCTAGAAGTTTTTGCATGCTTGGTTTGGTCTTCACTCAGTCTTTGTAGTGACTTGAAGCTTAGAAGCCTAAGAGACCTTAGATCACCCTGTAATCTTTTGTCTTCTTGATAAGTCTGGCTAGTTTGTGAGATCTTCCTTTGGTGAGAAATAGATTTTGTTTCTCTTTGCAAAACTTTGAATGAACTTGGTCATAAGTTGTGAATTTCATTTTTTAAAAAACATAGCTGGGTGTTCTTGGTTGATTTGTCTTGCTGAACGAATTAATCCTTAGTTTGCTGAATAAATAAGTAAAAACATCCTCACAAAACATTTGAAGCTTTTATTTTAATTAGTTTTTAGAAGATTAGATCTCAAGATTAGATTTTTCATAGTTTTGAGTGTGTTTTCTAAGAAATTCTAGTTTCTCTTTTGAAAAATTGTTTTCTCTAGTTTTAAGTGTTGAAACGAAAAGGGATTTATTTTGTGAGCATAATTAGTAGCTTCATTTGAGTGTATTGAAAAATACAAAAATGTTTTTCTTTTCGTTTATATGTTGAAGGAAATTTTTGTTTTCAAGAAATTGCATTCTCAACTCTTCCTTTAGCTAGAGATTCATTGAAAAGGAAAATAATTGTTTATCATCTTAGGTGCATTTTTCAGCATTTTGGAGTCGAGTCTTCACACCACAAAGTTTCATCTCCATACCTTTTGACTTAAGAAACAACCAATAAATTAACGCTTAATTAAAATTGATCTAGCAATCTTTTTATTTCTAGGGCTCTTATCACCAACATAGCTTAGGCTAGTATCTTGGAGTAGGGAGTAATTAACTCTCCAAGATAGTTAAAACAAACAAGTAGTCGATCTTGCGGTAGGAAAAAATTCCAATTGTTACATATATGCTCTGGGAAGCTCCTCTTAAAGGAGTCAAGCACGAGATCATATCTGAACCAGTGAGGTAATCAATCCTTCCTCATTGGGAACGATATAAGATATTCACGTATTAAAAACGGTAAACCTCAAATTGACCATTATCGAGGAGCCTGGGGTCACTTGTTGGTAAACCTTGGATTATGTCAAGGAGCCTTCAAGGGGATTGAGCTTTGTTACTTTGCCCTTGTGTGTGTATCGGATCGTAGACTGTTCCCCCATGTATATTTTGTTTCTGTTGGTAACCTTAGTGGCCATAATCTATAGGATTCTTTCCTAAGGTGACGGTGGAGGGAAGATCCCACTGTACCTGGAGCAGACGTTGACTAGACTCACTTGGACTCTCTGGGGGGTTATCTTCAATCGAGACGGTTTTGTGGAGAAACTTGTGCCAGTCTATTTCATTAAGCAGGTTGTCGGGGTAATTGTTCCAACTGCCATTCTGTATTGAATTCTGCGAGGTTGGATTTCATCACCAACTAGTGTTTTCGGTATGGAAAAATACTGTTTGTGTGTGGTTTGAACTCCTAGATTGTTAGGTGTGTGATTCAATTGTTTGGTTCTTTAGAGACTTTATGTGATTTTCTTGAGATTTTTGTTGTTTTCGTGTGAACTAATTAATTAATTAATCGTGGCTGAATTACCGGGACAATTCCGTAGACTTTGGGGGCAACCTCCCGAATATACACCAAGTCAGCTTGAAGGGCTAAGAGCTCTTGTCACACCTAGTGAAAGTAGAGTTGGGTCGCCAGAGGCCGGAGAATCATCTTTAGTTATTCACCCTGATCATCATGTTCCAGCAACAGAGTATATTTTTGAACCAATTTCATTTTCCGAAGTTACTGGTAGTTTTTCTTCTACTAGTGAATTAGCGAGGAACCTGAAATTTCTGAACCTGAAACTGAACCTGCTGCTACTCCATCCTCAGGATTTGCTTCTCCAGTTTCTAGTGGTCCTGGTTCACCCAGGGTAGGAAGTATTATTACCCAAAATCTTCCTTCTGGACTGATTTCTATTGAAAAACTTATTAGTCCGGATGAAGGTATATCTCTCCCTAAAAATCAACCAACTTTAGAACTTAGGGAGCGTGAATCTATCTTTTACAGTCCTTTTCGAAGTGATGCTTGGTACATATCTTTGACGAACTTCTTAGAAAATCTGGGTCTCGCTGCTTCACCACCTCGTATTCCATTTCATCCAACGCCCAGAGGTTATTATCCTCCTTTGAATATGTCGAACTGGTCATCCACGTTTTCCCAAAATCCAGAAACTTTTTTATATGGCGGTCCTTCTATTCCGTCTGGGTATCAGTCAGTTTCTGGTACTTTTTCAGGAGTGTCTCCTCAACCCATTGAACATGGGGTATCAACTGGTCATAATGGAACTCCATCGTTGAGTGTAGAAGAAATTCTTATGATGTCTGGTGCTATTCCAAATCTGCAACCTCAAGGCAGTCAGATTCTGCCTGGGGGGCAGCCTCAAGGTAGTCAAGTTTCACCTAGGGGGCAGCCTCAGGCAGTCAAATTCCGCCTGGGGGGCAACCTCAAGGCAGTCAAATACCGCCTGGGGGTAAACCTCAAGGACAATACATACCTCAGGGACAGTACATGCCTCAAGGTCAACCCCAGACTCAATATATACCTCAAGGTCAACCCCAGTTTCAGTACGTGCCTCAAGGTTATCAACCTCAAGGTCAGTACTAATCTCAAGGTTTCCAACCACCTTCTGGCCAACCATTTGTTCAAGGAACTGGAAATGTACCTTTCAATTATCAGTCCTACACTCAACCTGGTTATGGTCCTCAATATGCTCAACCTATTATGGGTCCTTACCCCGGAATGAATATGGTGTGGGATCCATATCAAACTCAACAGATTTTGCAACCCAATGTGCAGTTGTCATCTCAACCTGGACAACCTATGGTTTCTAGTTCAACCCAGCAACCCGTCCAGTCTACTATTCAAACTTCTGCACCTGGTGTAGCTCATCAGTCTGGGCCTAGTTCGCCTCGAACTCCGCCTCAATCGACTGCTGCAACTACTGCAGCTTCTGTTCAATCTACCCCACCTATTTCTGGAGTATCGATAGCTCCGGTTTCTACTGTTCCAGTATCAACTCCTCAAACCTCTTTACCCTAGTCTGGACCTACAATTCAGACTCGGTTCAGATGCCTATAGGACAACCTGGTCCAAGTACGGTTGTCACAAGTCAACCTCAATTTACTTATCAACCGTACCAGGGACAGTATCAATACAGTCCTGCTGTGCAAAGCCCAGTTTATCAGTATCAACCGTACCCTGGGTATACATATCAACAACCTCAATCTCAACAACCCCAGTTTGGTTTGGTTAATCCTGGTTTTCCGGGAGGATATAATATTTTGAATGCAAATCCAATTCCAGGTTATCTTGGGTATCCTCCTCCTGGAGCTGGTCTTATGACCCAAGGTTTTCGAGACCCTAACCATCAGTTACCATTCATCGCAACTTTGGATTTACCTGACTTGTTGCGCCTTACGAATGATCCAATTTATTATCTTCTGTACTGGCCGCCAATGCCTAATAAGTTGCCCAGTGATATTCCGAAGTTTGAGGGTAAACCAGGAGAGGATCCGTCGAAACATCTGATGACTTATCACCTCTGGTGTGCATCAAATTCCATTATAGATGATTCAATTCGCTTATGGCTTTTTCAACGCACTCTGATTGGTCTCGCAGCTAAGTGGTACATTGAGTTTCCACGAAGCTCTTTTTATAATTTTAGTCAGTTAGCTACTTCATTCTTAACTCATTTTCAGTTGCCTGTCAGATATGACAATGACACGGAATTATTAACTTCATTAAAACAATCAATGTCTACATATATTTCAGACCATATTCATGAATGGCGACGTCGACGATGTTTAGTGAAATTTTTTATCCCGGATCAAATTTTGGCAGAATGGTTTGTTAAATCATTATTACCTAAAATCACTGAGGATGTAGCTAAGGCAGGAGTAGTTACTGAGGAGCAAGTAATTGCTCAAGATCAGTACCTTGACCTCATTTATACGCAGTCAGGTACTTTACACGAAAAAATCCCTGATCTTCCCAAACAAAATCAAATAACAACGACTCCTTCAGGGTCTCATGCCACTGATGGTATGATTGGTACAGTTAATACAAAGAGTAAGAAGAAATCTGCAAAGAATTCTTCTCATATTATAACTTTACCAGATTCCCCGACAGGAGAAGCTTTCATTGAAGTTCCTGCCGATATTCATGTTGTAGAATCTTCTATTGCCAAATCCAAATCCGGCGGTAAAAAGAAAGGGAAGAAGAAAAATAAACAAAACGCAAAAGAGAAACCAGAGAAAACCGAATCTACTGACGAGAAACGTAAACCTCGCTATCCTTGTCTCATCTGTGACGAGGAGCACTTTACAAGAGATTGTCCACATCGAGCTAAGGTTTCGAAACTCGTCAAAGGTTCTCAAACACCTGCTGTCTTGAAGGATCCTTTTCCTAGTCAAGATAGTAAGATGATAGGTTCTTCCTCAATTGCTTCAGAAGAACCAATTATGATGATGTCCCATGTCAGGATTGTGACATGATCACAAGATTATGGAAGTAAGAATCCTGTTGGTGGTAAGGAACCAAAATCTTCTAGTTCAAACCCATCAACTTCAACTCCTCCTGGTTCCGATCCGCTACATATCGAGAAACCTAATCCAGACTTAGTAATCAAACCGCCTGCTAAAGGTATACTTCGGAAGTCAGCTTTCAATCCACATGCGAGAGTTGCTCAGAACTATAACATTGTTGAAGATTTAGCTATATCCCCTTCAGCAATGTCAGCTTTGGAGGTGCTGCAATCATGTCCAGCACAGCGTAAATTTCTTTTGTCTGCTATAGGAGTTGTTTATGTTCAGGATTCCAACCTTATAATCTTCGATTTAGAAAATAGTACACCTCGCTTACCTCATCAAATGGCTTTCCAGATCCCAGTGTTAGTAAAAAATAGGCCTTGCTTTCGGACTGTGATTGATGAGGGAGCTTCAACGTATATTATGTCGATTCAGTGTTGGAGATCTCTTGGTTCTCCTACACTCAATCAATCCCCGACAATTTTAAAGGCTTTTGATGGCCGGGGGTTTCATCATTTTGGCATTCTGCAGGATTTACCTATAGGGGTAGAAGGCAAAACTGTTAATCTAGATGTGGAAGTGGTTGATGCCCCTCTAGATTATAACCTTCTTTTGGGTCATAGTTGGTCTTAGGCTATGAATGTTGTTGTTTCATCGGTCTTTCAGCTTATTAAATTCCCTCATAATGGAAAGATTGTTACAATAGATTAGTTAAATTACTTTTCATTCGACCCAGCCTCTTCTGAGAGTATTCAACATGTCGGTAAAATAGCTATCCCTTATAAGGATGTTGGGGTGGGATTGATTAAAGATTCTGGTTTACTAGGAACTTTTTCTTTTCCTCCTCCTAACGTATCACCTTCATTTGCAAAAATTCACATGATTTCATCAAACACTATTACTTTTGATGATCCTTGGATCATACCTTCCGATTCCGAGGTGGACTCATTTGGTGATGCCATGCCCTTGAGTCCCTTTGAAGTTGCATATCAGGCAGTACAATCGTTTTCCGACTCTAGTTCAACCGAAATTGATCCAATGAATGTGGTCCATGAGGAGTCACTTTCAATCTCAACCTCAGATTCAACAACTTTTTCTGAACCTGTTCACACTGATGAGCAGATTCGTGAAATTTTATCTGTTGATGATTTACCATGGGAAGATCTTCATCATCGATCTTCGTTTTTACCTGAGCTTGATCATTTTGAAAATGATTTCTCCTCTATTTTTACCACTGATTATGTCAAGGAATCACAGAATCCATTGCAACATCTCGATTTTGAGTTGAATTTGGGAAATATTTCTCGAACAATTCGTATTGACATTTCAATGAAACCCATAATTATTGAAAACATTCATATAGGTGCTTCTTGTACGGATGAGGAAATCCAAACTTATAAAGCCCTATTTCAAGAATTCTGTAATGTGTTTGCATGGTCATACAAAGAAATTCCAGGAATCGATCCATCAATTGTTGTCCATGAAATAAAAACTTACCCGGATGCTAAACCCGTTCGGCAAAATTTGCGTCAGATACACCCAAGAAAAGCTGCTGCTATTAAATCTGAAGTTGAGAAATTACTTCATGCAGGTTTCATATATCCAATTCCTTTAACGGATTGGGTATCGAATATTGTTCTTGTAAACAAAAATCAAGGAACGATAAGAATATGTATTGACTATAGGGATATTAATCGAGCTTGTCCTAAAGACAATTAGCCAACTCCCTATATCGATCAAATAATTGATGATTGTGCCGACAGTGAAATGTTCTCCTTTATGGATGGATTTTCCGGTTACAATCAAATTAACATACTCCCTCCTGATCAACCAAAAATGGCTTTCATTTGTCCATGGGGGACCTTTGCTTATTGCAAATTACCTTTTGGGTTGAAGAACGCCGAAGGAACTTTTCAAAGGGCTATGTCTTACACATTTCACGACATCAAGCACATTGTGCAGCCTTATCTTGATGATTTACCTGCTCATTCATTACGAAGAGCTGATCATCTCACTCATTTACAAGCCATCTTTATGAGATGTAGGCATTATCAAATTAGATTGAATCCACACAAATGTGTTTTCTGTATAGAAATGAGTCGCTTACTGGGACTTGTTGTTTCAAAAGCCAACATTCGTGTCAATCCCTCGAAGGTTGAAGCCCTTATCAAATTACCTCCACCTTTGACTCTTCGCCAACTCCAAAGTTTGCAAGGGAAAGCAAACTTTTTATGTTGATTCATTCCTAACTATGCCGAGATAACGAAAGGTTTTACCAAGTTGTTGAAATAGAACACTCCATTCTTTTGGGATGAGATAGCTCATAATTCTTTTGATGCACTTAAACATGCGTTGACCCATGCACCGTTATTGCATCCTCCCAACTACAACTAGGACTACTTTTTGTACCTCGCTGCTTCTCATTCCACCATTGGGATGGTTTTAGTTTAGGAAGATGAATTCAATGCTGAACATGTGATTTACTATCTTAGTCGAACTCTGAATACGATTGAGCTTAAATATTCACATGTGGAGAAATTGGCCCTCGCAGCTGTTCAAGCTGTCCAGCGATTTTGTCACTACATTCTACTACGCAAAACCACAATAATTTATGACTGTAACCCTACGACGTATATTTTGACTAAACAATTACTAGGGGGAAAGTATTCCAAATGGATCGTTATCCTGCAGGAATTTGACCTGGAATTTGAAAAATCCAAGTCAAAGAAGTCTTTGGTTTTTACGGAATTAATGTGTGACTTCCCACGTACTGATACTGAAATTGTGGTAGAAGAATCCCTTGGGGATGAATCTTTGTTTCTTATCAGTACTCCTGATCCATGGTATGGGGATATAATTGTCTATCTCCAAACCCAATCTTTTCGGCCTGAAATCTCACGATCTCAGCGAAGGAAAATATGTTTCCAATCCCAACAATACATAATTATTGGAGATACACTCTATCGTCGTGGGGTGGATTCTATTTTCCGTCATTGTTTAACTCATGAGGAAGCTGAACAGGTTCTGAATGACTGTCACTCTCGAGCGTGTGGTGGTCATATATCTGGGTATGTCATAGCCCAAAAGATATTGCGTGCTGGTTATTTCTGGCCATCCTTATTTAAAGATTGTATCAATGCAGTCCAGAAATGCCACAATTGCCAAATTTTTGATCGAAAGATGCGTGCTCCACCTGCTCCTCTCCACCCTATAATTGCCGTTGGTCCTTCCGCAAAATGGGGTATCGACTTTATTACATCTAACCCTCACTCGGCCGGGGGGCATGCGTATATCATCCTTGCGGTAGATTATTTTATCAAGTGGGCTGAGGCAATGCATACATTTTCGGCATACGACAAAACTACTACTATGTTCGTTTTCAATCATATAATTGCTAGGTTTGGTGTTCCTTAAGCGATTATCACTGGTCATGGAAGTCATTTTCGGAACATCATGATGATTAAACTAACAGATCATCTTGGCCTGTGTCACGATAGCTCTACTCCTTATTACCCACAGGCTAACGGTCTGGTTGAGGCAATCAACAAAGTTCTAGTCACCATGATCCGACGAATCATTGGTATTCATCAGTCGAATTGGAATAACATGTTATTTTCAATGCTTTGGGCATACTGAACCTCAGTCAAAACATCAACAAGTTTCACTCCTTTTCAACTTGTTTATGGGTTGGAAGCAGTGTTACCCATTGAATGCGAAATACCGTCGTTGCAAATAGCCATAGAATTACTTCCAACCACTTCCGAAGAGGAAATTTTGTTGTTGTACTTAGCTCAATTAGATGAGAACCGACGTGATGCTGCATTAGCAATCGAGACTCACACAAAACGGATAAAAGCTCAGTACGATCGAAATGTTACACCTCGTAATTTTTCAGAAGGGGACCTAGTTTTATTATACGATCAAGCGAACGATAAGCTAGGGGCTGGAAAATTTGTACCTATGTGGCATGGTCCTTTTGTTGTTAAGCGTAAGCTGGCCAAAGGGGCTTATGAATTAGTAGATTTTGACGGTGTCTCTTTAGGTAGACCCAGAAATGGGCTTTATCTGAAAAGATATTATGCTTAGAGTTTGGTGTGGATATTCTTGTTAGAATAGATTTCTTTCTAGTTGGTGTGTTTTAGATTAGAAAGTGTGCCTAGTTTAGAGAGTGTGTTATCATTATTCCTGCTTATCTTGGTTTTACTCTTGATATTGCAGATGTCGACGTCTTCTCAAACATACCTTGGTTTTGCTGATGGTTCTTGTCGTAGTACACGGAATATTTCTTCCACAGCTTGGGTTATCTATTCACCCTCTGACGAGTTAGTATCTATGCATGGGGTAAGCCTTGGTCAAACAACAAATAACATTGCAGAGTATAGTGCAGTGATTGAGTTATTATCTGAATCCATGTCATTTGGGATTCAGAATTTGATTGTAAGGTTAGATTTTGAACTCGTTGTATTACAGCTTAACAGGGTTTATGCCATTAGAAATCCAGTATTATTAAGATTATTTTTTAGAGTTTGTCTCTTGGAACGTGAATTTGACTACATTTATTATCAACATATTCCAAGATATTTAAACACATTAACAGATGCAGTTGCTTCTCAAATGTTAAATAGACATTTGCAATAATCAAAACAGTAAATTTAAAAGCATTCCATAAACATGTCATACAAGATAGCTAGTAATAGTGATATATCATAGCATAGAAGTGTGTCAAATATACATCGTCTTCGATCATAGGTTGAAAAACACCTTATGATTGACAAAAATGATAGCACAAAAAGATATAAATGTCATATGAAGTCTACAAGGGCGATCATCCTATCCCTGATGATGATCACGATAAGAAACCACTGCTCGGGCTACCCTACAAAGGAATCTCCTAAAAGGTCCTGGGATCCCAATCACATAGCGCTGAAGCCTAAGAGGAATGTCATCTATACTAGTCTCTGGAATATCTACTTTCAAGCACTCTAGATGACTCTCCAATTTGGCCAAGGTCTCCATTGATTGGTCCTGTGGGGCTGGTGCCGCAGCAGCAGGATGTCTTCTCTCATAGGGCAGGAGAGCGGTTGGTCGCCGTGGACCCACATCTGCATTTAAAACTTTTTACTATCAGTTTTTTGACGATTTAAAAAGAAAAAAAATTAGTTTAAAAATTTAGAAAATGTTGAAAATAATTTTACTTGTATCATCCCATTGCTCTCTTGGTGGAAGAGACATGTCTGGATCACCATGATAATCCATCCCAGTATATGAAAAGTCCTGTATCACGAAAAGTTGGTTTCCCAACCAATGAAAATACTCAGGTGAGAATCGAACAACCTCTGTGCCCTCCTCAGGATGATGGGCCATGATTGCAACCCAGCGCATAATCCTAGGATCTTAGGGAAGTCTAGCCTCAACAGAAAGATGCTGTGGAACCAGCATAGGTACCCTCTCTAGGCCAAATCTCACAACTAAGAAACCATATCCAAAGTTCTTTAGTTGTCCATTCTTTACCCTAGTCAGTTGGCCTTTCACATTGGCTAACACGGCATCGCACCAGTTGAAGATGGTGCCTCGGAAGCAGTCTACTGTCATGCGCATTTGGGGACCGGTAGCTAGATGCAGTGTTGTGCTCCCGCACAGCCTGGTAACAGTAAATGCGATCACTTTAAGTTCAGGACGGGAGATGGTCTTAACATCTATCTATTTGTCCACAGTTTGGACATTGCAAAACTCTATTCGGAGACTAGCGACAGACTGGCCACCTGTCCTAGATCCGAATAGAGATAATCCTTCGCCTCTCTTGGGGAAACTAGTTAGAAAATAAATGTCCTCTGGCTTGATTTTGAGCCAGTGACCACCAATTATGAAACACTGGTCCTGTGTGCTCCACCTGTTTACCAGCCATTGTAGAAAGTCTACCTGAGCCCTCATGCCAGGTATGGCCTAGAATTTCAATAGTCCGCATGCTCTTAAACCCTGTATTGAAGGTGGATGGAGTAATGCGGCTTGATCCACATCTTCGTGTTCTATTTCTCACCAAACAAGCATCTTCTGTATTTGCATTGCAAAATAGGCGGTTTAGAATATTGTAATTTCAAAACATTTAGGCGAAAATACAAAAGGATAGGGTTTCAAAACGCGTTGCGTTGGGTCTGCACCCACCAGGTTAGGGACAGTGCGTAGGTTCGCACTCGTCCTTAAGGGTAGGAGCGAGACCCCTGCGCAACCACTGCGAGCAATTTTTAACCAAAAATTTCTTTAAAAAATGAATTTTAAAGCCCTAAAAATGAAAATGAAATGGATGAAATGCAAGTCAGGGATGATGTGGAATATCTGAAGAGGATGGTTCTCGATTCCAGCGGTCGGATTTTCCGCAATCTTCATAGGAATTTTTCTTACCAAAAGCTCTTACTTTTCACTCTGAAGTCAAACGGTAAAAATGAATTTGCAAAAGCCCTTTTTATAAGATTTTTTGAATAGATGAATTTTTAATTTGTTTATTTTTCACTTTAAAAAGGTCACTTTTGATGCATTTTTATTAATTTTAAACAGATATGAGTAATGTTTGCAGTTTTTGTGTAGAATATTGGGTTTTCAGGGAGAATTGATCATTTTCAACAAAAAACATAGGAGTCCTCTTTAAGCTCTTTTCTGACTCGTAAAATATGAAAAGATTGCTGAGCTTTTCTTTTTAGCTTGTTAAAACGGAATTAAAAGGACGGTCCACTTACAGCTCTTTTCTGCCGTATAAACATGAAAATATTGCCAGACTTTTGTCGTTTCAAGTTTGATATTGGTAATAAAATGACGTGTTTTCAATCGCTTTTTTACTTTTTCAGATTGAAGACACTAATTATGAAAAGTACTCCTTGATCGTAATGGTCAAGCGGTTCTCTCAAGTATTATTTTATACATTTTTGGGCTTGGGAGACACAAATTTACGAAAAAGGACAACCATGGAGTTTTCTTAAGTTTTTCTTCTGACTCCCTAAAATTGAAAAACACTGAGTTTCTCCTATACTGGGCTCGTTAAAATTTAACAGTAAAGGACCTGTTCCAATTCAAACAGGAAGGACCACTCCTTCCTTAGGGTCGAATCTTAAAACTAAAGTTGGACTCATCCGAAGGATGAGCTTATAATCAAGCAAATGTTATCCTCCTCAAGCTTGTCAAAAATAAAGAGGCACTTGCCAGAAATGGTGGGGGAAAAGAGAGAAAAATGAACCTGATTGTTATACTTTGTCTTTTGAAAAGCAGTTAACCACTCTTGAGCACGACACTTTTCATTCACCTGGGTTGGGAATTCCTTTACCTAACAGTTAATCAAACCATATTGAAAGTCTTCAACCAGTTTCTGGGTATTAACTTTGGGTCAATTTTCACCAAACCATCTGCAGTGTCGTTATGTGTTCAAGAGGTCAGTCCAAATAAACCATTCATTTCCAAAATATCTGTCATCCATCTTGACCATCCCTGAGTTAGTCCTTGCCAAATACGTTTCTTCAAATCTTGATCTATGATTTCGTGTTGTGGGCTTGCCTACGACGGAACGCTTTCTATTGACTTCAACTCATTATCTAGAAAGATCATCTAGAAATTGTCAATACCTTGGAATCTGCATGCTCAACGGCAGGTTTCTTGCCTTTGACGACAGGTTGCATCATTGACCTTCAATCAAAGGATTTTGTGACGTGTTCGACATCGACTCATTTATTCACATTTCATGGATTGTACTGAGTACTTTGAGGGCCATTGGCATTATTGGTGGTTCCTCTCGCACTTCTTAACAATTTACATCATTGACTGGTAATCAAGTGGTTTCTACCATGTTCGACTTCAACACATACATTCACATGGATAGAATCGTACTAGTTCAGGAAGCAGAAATGAAGACCTTGGATCTAGTTTCCACCATCCAGGCTGTGAGGAATTTTGTTATTCATTACACAGTGGACTATTCATAAACAGATGGTTGTGCCCATACTATGTCTACATATGTCTATACTTGTGATGTATTACAAAATCATTCCTGTATCAGAGTAGTTTAAATAGTTTCTAGTCAGTTTTGATCTGAGTATGGGAATGCCTACCTCATCAATGATATGATCATATATATATATATATATTTTTCATTGAATGTTTTTACAGGTTCCGACTGGGGTATCCACAGGAAGATCCTTGAAACGATAAAGCACTTCACTCTTCGTAGATGACAAAAACCATCATCATCTATTACAGACTTCACACTTTAGGGGGCAATCTATTGCACAAAAATTGTCACTTTGACTTTCTGCAATCAATATGAGTCTATCACCACTCATACATACCTCCTTTGCAAGTCTTAAACCTCAGCTCTACATATCAAGCTTTGAAAATGAGAGAAAGCCCTTAAAAATCTCTAAAACTCTAGTTTTGGACTTTCTCTTGGCATTACCTGCGGTACCACACTCATTGATCATGTCCCCTACACACCTGACCGCTCTGTATCTGATTTATGGGTGCGAACCCCTGTAAAAGTTAAAAAGGCACAAGTTTATTCTTAAAAACTCACTTTGAGTCAATTCTGGAAGCTTCTAGAGGGAATCTTGCGCTGGCAAGTTCGCTCCTTGAGGGTTCATGCATCCCATTCCTTAAGGAGCTAACCCCTTGATGTGAGGAGCTTATCCCCTTGAAGAAGGACTCTATCCCTTCAATGGTGGACCTGTAACCTCTTTCCCTTGCACTATAAAATGAAGCTTTGGGCTGGTTACTTGGGAAGTTGAAAGCTGAATATTTTTTAGGGTAAATGCTGCTGGAACTTAGTCTTCCTTATTGAGATTTTGAGAGGAAAAATCACATACCTTTTGATCTCATTTGGAAGAGAGTGAGGCTTGTCAAAGTAGAGGAGATTCCTGCTTGGACCCTGGGAAGAGCTTGTACAACATCAAGGTACCAAGGTTGTAAAGTTCTTCTTCTTCAAAGTTAATACAATCAAGTTTATTTTTCTCGATGAGCTATGTTTAATGGTTTATTTCATAGACTCCTTAATCACTATGATGAACATGATTTATTATATTAGCTATGTAGGTGTTCTTTGATGTGTGCTTGTTTGTGTTTGCAGGTTATTAAAAGGAAGCTCTTTGAAGCTGTTGGAGCAAGACTACCACAAACTAGCGTTGGAATTAAGGTAGGGTCTAAAACACCTCTTAGTTTTTATTAATGAATCGTAATATGTTTAGAGAAAAGTAGATTTGCTTGTCTTGTTTCTTGCTAGATATCAATTGATACTAGGGAGATCGGTCTTGTCCGTAAGAACAATTTATCTGCTTAACAAGACTCCTACACCAAACGATGTGAGTTATAATTGGAACTTCACATTGGGGAGATCACCTTACAATGTTGAAGGCATCCAACACCATCAACAAGACTATATTAGAGGAACATTTAATTGTGAAATAAAATCTCTATAGATGTCGATACCTTTGTTAGTAAATGAAGGTTTTCCCGTCAGTTAATAAACTATTATTGGGGTTGTATGTTCGACTATTAGGGGTTGGGAATGTAGAAGGGGGCTATTGAGTTGTTCCTCCTAATACTACCAATACCAATATGGCTCGAACATCGCAGGCCACGATGACTTGCAGACATGGAAATTAGCATGGCTAGTTGATGTGGATGGGTTGCCACATGGAAACCTAATGGCACCCCAATGACCCATATAATAATGAAACATGGGCTAGTGAGGTAAAGACACGTGGTAGATGTTGATGTGGCCTTAAGGAGTAGATCTTCAATTGGGAGTAACTTTGTAGATGGAGCTCAATTTTAGATAAGATTTATGTCCTTAGAAAGCTCTCACCTAGTAAAATATTATGGAAATGTTAGAAATGAGTTTTGAGGTGTTTTAGAATGAAGAAATTTTTCTAGACTCATCTGCATAATTTAACCTTAAAGCTCATGTATAGACACCTCACAACCCTAATCAATCATTGAGGGTGCTGGGCACCTTACACGCACTCCAAGATATTAAATAAGATAAAAGGCTCTAAAACTTCGACAATTAATTATACTAGGTGATTCCAACTTGATCATCGAAAACATCTATTGTCAATCTCTCCCAAGATATTACAAAGTAAAAATAATTTTTAAGAGAATATACATGGAACTTAAATACTTCAAGGAAATTAATGCATCTCACATTCTTCACCAAAGTAGCAAGAAGGCTAATTAATTAGCAAATCAAGTCACTTAAAGTCTAGCTGGAAATATGATGCTTAACAAACATGGTTCAAAGGCCTTAAAACCATGATTATGATCATAATTAATTCCTCCTCAAAGCCTATGGTAGCGAGTGATCTGGGTGTAAACAATTGGAAGCATGGAAAATTATTTTATACAGATCCAAATCATCACACTCTAACTCCCACTAAGTGTGTTTGACACTCTCCTCCCTATGGCTTATTCTAGTCACACAAAGCCACAAGTGGCTTCTCATCATATCCATAAGAGGAGATCACGTTGATGCATTATTCTCTACTTTGACAGATGTATGTATGATGTAATGGAAAATGATTTCCACATTGAATTGTTATTTGAAGTCTTTAGAATTGTTATTAATAGCATAGAACCTTTCCTCAACCACTTGCAACATAGGAATTAACCTCCAATATCGTAATCTATTATCTCTTTGCTCAAGTTCACTATATCCCACAAGATGGATTAGGCATACATGAATAAGGACATGGCTAATTTTCAAGCATTAGAAGGAAAATACGAGGGGACATAAATGGAGCATCACCACATGCAATATCAACAAACTCAACTCTCCAACAGTTGGTCAAGAACAATGAACATCCTTCTCTCCTTGATGTTAGTTTTTATAGCACCAGATGGTGTTCTAGTCTCGACAATTGTCAAAGAGGCTAAGAAACACAAAGTCTCCATAACCCATAAAAGGTTTAAGGAAAATCCACCTATGCCTTAATTAAGCTAATTAATTAGTAATTAAAACTTTCCCGAGTTTAATTTAGGGAAAAGGATTAATTAACATGAATTAATTAAGGAAGGTGATATTTCTCTATAAACTCACACAGATCGACTAGGAAATAATATTATCCATTGATTAAGCTTTAACCTTGGCCATTAGAGTCCCACAATGAGATTATAAGAAGAATTTGTTGATGGGTAGATGGAGGAAGATACTTGAGATCAATTTCCTTGGGTAGTTCGATTTTCCAGAGAGAAACAACTATTAGTCAAAAGAGTTCAAGCTAGAGAAAGGAGGAAAATATAGAGAGGGACAGAGACAATGAGTCTGGAGGAAGTCATCCAAATCCAGAGAGTAGCTTACAATGAGACAGAGATAGCCATAGAGAAGTTGATGCAGGTGATGCACAAAAGCATCTAGAGAGAAATTTGATTCAGTTGGAGGAAGGATCGTTTCAGGTGTTAGTGGTCGAAATAATTTCTAGAGGGCCAAGCTAGAGGCTTCCATACCAACATCAATGAATCAAAAGATGATTCGAGGTAGTTCCAAGCCAACGATTTTTAGTCATGCACAAAGTTGACGTTGGGCATGTGCAGAGGCAGTTGGAGAGCCAGTTTGATTGGATTGATTGAGCCAAGATTGCTTGTGGGGGTGAGGAAACTTCCTCATAATATTTTTGCCAGTATTTTCTCTATAGGATTGCCAGATTTCGGCATCCAGTTGTACTCAAAATTTCTCATTGTTGCTTAATAATAGAAACCCTCAACTGTTGCACTGGTTTTTACTAAGTTATATTTTTCCAGGGATGTTTGTCCAAAATAACGACGTTATATTTTTGTGTGTGAGTGCCAGTGTTTTCTCAGTTTCTAGTTTATCTTTAGCAATATTTTTATTTGTGAAGATTGTAGTGTGATTAATTTGTTGTTTCCATAGCAATAAACTGCTAAATTAGAAAAATTAATTCCAATTGTTGCAATAGAATTTCAGTAGTGAAAATTTCACACTTGAGGTAGCAGGTGCATCAAATGGAAGAAGAAATATAGGCACTTACAATACAAGTTGAGGACATGCAACACTTAAGGCTACCATATTAGTCCCAATGATTCTATTCCAGAACAACTACTTCTTCACCTCCAGTGTAGGTTTTAACCCTCTACAAAAATTACCTGCAAACGAATTCTTAAAACATAACAATTTACAATGGTGAGAACATAAAAAAACTATACATCGAGATTTTACCTTGGATCTTGTTGACAGTGCTGGACCTGCCAACATGTCAGGGGATCTCCTCAGTAAGAATTCCCAATTAGACCTTAGACCATTTGGTGTAGGAGTCCCAGCAGTGGGTCGTACGGTAATGCCTTGACCGTGATTTCGCACATAGGCAAGTAAGATGTCCATCTTAGTAGCACAGGTGTGACAGTTGCGGCGAGACAAGGAATGTTCAGGAACGGTTCTAACACACAAAGAGTGGGGTGAGTGCGCCCCTTGGAAACTTGTGATAACACGCGGCTTGGAAGGGAACACACGAGCGAAGATGTATCACAAGCTAGAAAGCAAGTTAGCTAACAATCCAAAGTGATGGTTAAACCAATCAACACATTTCAGTAAGATTCATACATACTTATATAGAAGCGTCCATACATGCATGCGTAAGCAAACATATACATATACCATTTAGAGTAAACAAGATAGCTGGAATACAATATGACATATGCATGAAATGTGTTGGGTCTGTTATACTAAGAAGTGTAAGTTCCAATCATACAATACATTCATGTCCAACCACTAGTTTTGATAGCGGAAAGTTACAACCACAACTTCCTGCTCCTCCAAAGAGATATATTAGCTCTGCGTAGTGGAGAAGCCAAGGTGTGTTACAATACTGTCCAAGATCTCTCTAAGATAGTCTTATTGGAAGCTTGGATGACCAAAAGCCTATACAATGAGTTATGAGGGACTATTTATACAAAAGGGTGGGGTGGCCCTTGACATTCCCCTTTGTGACAGTTCATCTACCCTCATGACTCTTCATATACAACATACTTGTGCATGATGTTTGCACTAATTGACAAGTCTGGTTGGTGGCTATGCGCATCAACTCGTTAAAGTACGAGTCAATCTCTAGTTGGGCCTGTGCCTTTGTCTTCACCTGGGTGAGAGTCCCAATAGATTGGATCGCATGTGCGCACACAACAACATCCATACTCTTGAATACAGATGCATGGGAGGCCTGTAGACTAGTGATGAGATGCGGGAGCTCTTCATAGTTCTAGATCTAACTCCGGATGCGTGCCTTCAATGCGACCACTTTGGGCTTCATCATCTTAGGCAAGTGAAGTGGGGCTCCCTTGTATCTCATCATCCATGTTTTCATGTAGTCAACAGCAACATGCACGTTCGATAGGATACTTGCTCTTCTAGCACATCGCTGCTGCCACCTGTTGAGATGGATGACTACCTTATGCATGGTACCAAACTTGGAATACAATGCCCGCATGATTGTGTCAAGGGACAATACTTCATCTAATATTTCCTTCTTCAATTTTGCTCAGGTGGATGCTGTAACCAATTCTCCTCCTTTCTTGGCCATCTGAAGCTCCTTAGCTATCAGGAAATGAACACTTGAGCTAGTGGCTTTAGCATAGGCTCTGGTAGCATCGATCAATGTTGTTGGATGTTTGCGCACGTCAGACACAATCACTCATTCCTTGAACTGCACATGAGATGTATGATCATCCGGAATCGACAATTTGTGAGATTTCATAACTCTATGTTGAGAGTCGTTGAATGAGATGTTGTGCATCTCCTCCTCCGGATTGTCTCTAAGGATTTATGTGTCTCCTTGGTCGCTTGGGACTTGCCCCTCTTATGGAAACAGTGAAGCTGGTGGATCGACCTCTTGGTGATGAGGCATGAGGTTGATATCTTGCTCTAGCTCCTATTGCTCCATATCCGTATCCATATTTTCAAGTGCTTGCTCTATCTCCTGAGAAAAGTCCCACTCCTGCGATGGTTCACCCTGTCTGCCTGATGCTAGTTGTTTTGATGAGTCCACTACAAGTTGCACCCCCTGCTGTGTCTGTTCCTGCTGCGCTTCCTTCTCCTGTCTGCGCAACTCTTGTTCCTTCTGGAGCTGCTCCTTCAACTCATGCAATTCCTTCTATGTTTCCTCCGTTGTTTGTTTCTCTCTCTGCCTTTGCATGTTTCTTTTGTCGCGTTGTTGCCTCTTCACCTCTATTGCCAAAGATTCTTTTTGTACAAGTGGGTCTTCTCGGAACTTGTAGCTTTTCTCTTCCTCCATGTGGTCGACAATCTTCCTCTTTCCCTTGTCGCGCACTGCTATGTTCACCACTGTTTCTATCCCTACTTCTGGTGTTCTTCGGGATGCTGCTTCACGTTCTTCACTATCCATTCCACAACAAGGCCGACTGGTTCAATGACTCAGGAGGAGTTGTAACAATATCTCCATGGGTCCTCCTCCGCCCAATGACATGCCCTGTGGGTCCAGTTGAAGTGTACTCTTGCGCAGTGATCTTTCATAAGACAATGTGGGTCATACGGATTGTAACTTTAGAGGTCGAATGGATACTTCTTCATCTTCTCTGCTTCGACATCCGCATGCTTGAAACTCCATATCTCGTATAACCTGATCCGCAATAGAAGAGCGGGCCAAGGTGCCTTCTTCTTTTGGTGCAGCCTAGTCATCAATCCTACTGAGATGTGATATGATACTTCCTACATGACGAGCTTGTCCAAGGAAAACTTTGGTAGAACATGTAGAGGCTTCTCCACGTTGTACATTGGTATGAAGGTGCCAGACGATGAGGCATAGCAATTAGCTATGTCAATCAGTGCCTCCATTGTTGCCTTTGACATGCAGGGTGGATCCTATTCGAATATCATGTTGTATACTGGGGTGACAAAATGACCAGACAGTTGTGTGATAACTCCTCTGAAGCTACATTCGGACAACATCTTATAGTAAGTGTTCACAACAGTCTTTGCCGGTGTCCATGCCCACTTCAAGCCTGAAAATTCCTGACGAGCACAGATTGCATCCAAGATGTAGGCGAACATGTAGATTTATGCGTGCATACCTTTGGGTGGCTATTGAGCCCTTGTTACCTGTTCCTTCAGCTGATGAGCCAATAGTTCAGACCAGTTGCATGCTTTGCCTTCTTTGGCTAGTTGGTCCAACGCGATCACCCAACTCTATGGGAAGGTTTTCGTGCTCTCTTGGCCATACAGTTGACATGCAATGATAACCAAGTATTGATACACCTTCTGCAGTATCTTCGTCTTGTAGACCTGGTTGGGTGTCATCCTGAATATAGCCAGCTCCTTCACCCAGTTCTTCAAAATGTCTCTGGAGTTGGCATTGCTGCTGGGTATGTTGAAGGGAGTCTCCATGATGATCATGAGCTTCGATATCTAATACAACTCATCATAATCCTGTGACCTAAAGGTAGCAATATCCATCCCACTGACACTGCTTAATGTCATTGTCTAAGGATTAGTGTGTGAGACGATCCAATGTATCATCTCAGTGCATGGGAACACGGGATACTTGCATGCAGTCCGGTACAAGCCGAACTTATGGATGTTCACATAGACTTGGCAGTCTTCGAGGTCTTCCCTAAATGTGCCTGCAAATGCATCATTGACCTCTTGCCATTTCTGCTTGATTTCCTTGTCTACAATTTGTTTGGTGTCTTCATAGATCGACAGACTTGTAGACACTCTCTTAGCTACTACTCCAGTCGCACTTCTGTCAGTGTCTTTTGATCCTACTGCCTTGGAGGCCATTGATCTTGAACTGTTAAGAGATGGAAACAAACCTGCTAGATCTAGAGACAAAGCGACATGCATGGCAAGAAATCTCTCAGCGAAAACCAAAGCAAACTTGAGGAGTGACGTGCAACATACCTGGGGATTGACTAGCAAGGATTGCACAATTTCTTCTGGAAGGCTGGGAGACTGGCTGCTAGAATTGCACAAAAAGAAGTCTGGGCTATCTGGGGAGGCTATCTGGCTATTGGAATTGTGCAATGTGCAATCAAGGTTGGTCTCCTGGATGCTAGAACTACACAATACACAATTTCAGCTAGCAATGGTGTCAGGCCCAGTGACTGCATTGCGCAATTTATGGGCCAGCAGTAACTGTCTCTCAGAATTGCGTAATAAAAGACTAGAGGACAGTCACTATGAATAAATGTGCATTTTCGGAGGGGAAGAGAAGACAAAGCCTTCCCTCTCAGGATTGCGCAATCTTGTCTTGGTGAGGCAGAGTTTGGGCCAAGGCTGCCCAGACCCGCCGACGGGCAACCAAAAGCAAATGTGATCGTAAATGCATGGCGATACTAAGTGTAAGTAGGAGTGAATGATCAAACAATGAATGAAAGATTTAGAAAACAGAACAACATGCATGAGGGTGAAGCGAGTCGCCGAATTGGTGACCGTTCGTGTAAAACAATTTCATGCACGTGACAATAATGAGATGCTAAAGAAAACTGAAACGGTGTTAGTACAAGCTAGTATGCATGTAAATGACAGCAAACATTCACAAAAATCAAGAAAACATCACTCACACAAGTGAAAACACAAAAAGCGACAAAAATGCTGCAAAAGACAAGTTAAGTCGACTTACCCGTGAATAGCTGAGCTGGATGTGTCAAAGATTCTTGGATGTGTTGTGGGATGTCATAGCTCCAAGATCAATGTGAATAAATGAGCTCCGATGTGTTGAATAAATAATTTTGAAGCTCATGACGTGCATGCCACAAATCTAGGAAAAAATGACACTTGGAGGAAAGATTCTAAAGCGATATTTCCATGTAACCTCTAGTTGCTAAAAATAGATCCCTAAAATCTAGGGATGCTTTTTTCATGTTGCTTTTTCTATTCCGAGAAAAAGCAGCCCATGCATGCAAGTCAAGTTTTCTTGGTCCGGGGTGGAACTAGTCAACCTAACTGCACATGCAATAGTTTGCTCAGATGGGAGGAAAAAAATGCGCATTTCTGGGAGGGAGCTACGTTGGATTCCCAGAGGGATTGCGCAATTTCTGGGCAGAGCAGCTGACTGCTGCCTAGAATTTCACAATTTATGGGCGGAACAACCCTGCTAGGAGGAATTGCGCAATTTTCTTAGTGAACAATGATAGACATATTTGTGCAATTTTGGAGCTCAATAGGCTACCGGACATAATTACGCAGTTTCTGGAGGGAAGGCTGGTTCCCTCCAGAATTGCACAATTTCTTGAGGGAGATGCTCAGCTTGTAGCTGGACCAAGTCCAGAGAAACAACCTATGAGGGGGATGCAACAAGCTCTCATGGACAGGCTGTCATTCTGCAAAAAAATTACTGAAGCTTGTGTACTTGACAAGGCAAGACAAGTTGTTATGAAAGGTTGGTAGGGAGGCTCCAAAACGAAGCTAAGGAAAAATTTTCGAGGATGTCTGTAGCCACTACAACAGATCCCAAAACCGAGATTACCAGATTGATTTTTCATTATATTCCTTTCAATGCTATAATACATATATATACTTACTGAAACATTCATAAACCCCGATCTACTAACCCTGTATTAGAACATAACCATGGTTCCGTTGATCGGATCTACAAAATACCATGGGAAAAACCATCATGCCCAAAACCATGTCAAAACCCCATGCACAAAACCATGGGTAGGTACACCCACCATTTTTGGGTCCACCCCCCATACTTGGGTCCACGAGTGAAGCTAATCGTGGAAAGAACATAACACATACCCAACATCCAGTATTTGAATTAAATGTCACTCCATTTCCAGAATTTTCTCTGGGTTGGGACAATGACTCCTCCATAGAATCCATGCCAACTAAGGTCTGCAAAATTTTGTTAGTTTATTATCTAGTTTACATTGTTAAGTATAAGGGAGAAGAAATGTATAGTATTTTCTTGTACTTAAAATGCAATTTCAATCGTCATAAATATATAGATCCTTAGCCATTTTAGATGTAATTTTGGTTCATTTTTTCACTTTGAATGCATACTTATATCAATATAATTTTAATGTTTAAAATTTAAAAAATTACTATTTATGTTTCTAAAATTGTAGTAGAAAAATATGTTCGTGCTAGATTTTCACCATTTGTAATGTCATAATGTTTAATTCCATCCACATTCTATGCGTCATCTTTTTAATCTTATGCAGAGTGTTGCCAATTAAATACTTGGAAACACAAATTCTAATGTAGTGTACAATGAAACTTTTATTTCACAGGAAGATGTAATAATTTGAATTCACATATGTAAAAACTAAGGCTTCGACCACTTAAATTAATGGTGTTTAGATTTAGCAATAGCACAACCTTCCCTTACATAGATAATGGATAAATATAATCTCAAATGATTCATTGTATAACTTATTAAAATCTTATTAAAAGGCTGTAGACTAATGACAAGCTAAATTTCACTGGAAAATCATGGAAATTCCAACATGATTTTGATAAAATTTGGATTTTGTTTTTGTAAATACAGGTTATGGTTGTCAAGCTTCAATATTTTGGGTTCCCAAGGGGTTTTTGATGGTTCTAAATCCATTTCCACCATCAAAAACACATTTCAAACACTCTTACTGCTAGAATTTTTTATTTTTTTTTGCCGGATTTCGATGATTTTTGGTCGTCTCGACAAATTTGACGCCTCGTTATACAACACCTATTAAAAGTATTGTATTTTAAAATTGTGTTCATCCTACTAATCTCTTTAATCTCATGGTTATGTTATTTTTATACATGCCAAAGGTAGGGTTATATTGTCTTTGGTTCTTGGTAAAAAAACTTTGACTTCTATTAAAACTAAAAATTGCTATAAACTGTTCATAATGTTTTTCAAAATTTTATATTAAAACAAAATTTTGATTTTTGATTTTTTAACTTTTTTTAAAATGGAATTTCTAATTTTTGATTGGTTGCTGACAAATTTTATGTGGTTTAAAATAGATTTGTTAGGAAAATAATAAAATTAAAAGGAAAACCTAATAGTTACACCTAGCACAAATTTAATAACTGTCATGTTGGTAGGAACTATTGCCATTTATACAGGCAGAATTTCCAGCTTAAAAATTTCACCACTTCAATTTTATTAAACTATTGTATTATAATTTGGTTGTCCGCCAAATATCCTATGTTAGATAAGTCATAAGCATTATGGTATAACTTTATTCTAACACCTTAAAAACAATTTTACCCTTTCACATTCGTACCTAGGCTACGTGGCCTTACCTAAGAGGTGTGAACATAACAATCCTTGTGAAGAGAGGTGGATAATCGAGATAACTGAACATAATCCGACGATGGAAAAATGTTGTGTATGGTTTTGGGTAGGGTAACCTACCACTGGCTACCTCATTTGCGCTGTTGTTGGCATCTCTTGCTCTTTGCAACCGTGTTTAAGGGTTTTGACCTCAATTGCTATGGTGTTTCTCCTCGTGATCTCTGTAGACTTCCTCTGCTTCCTAGCTTTATCCGTTAGATTATTAACTGTGATGGCTCTTCCAAGGTTTAGATCAATGGTTGCCCAAATAATTTAGACCATGTTTTTACTAGTATGCGGCTGCCACCCTTGCCACTTTTCTCTTTTATTTTATTTTATTTATGGTATGGTGTGTATACCTATGATTGATAATGTGCCATGGGTTTTGGAAGGGTTGTGTGAAAACCCCCACTATCTAGTAGATTTCCTCTTGCATAGGGTTTCTAGTCTAGTTTTGTTACTCTTGAGGTTAATCCTTTATCATTTCATCTTTAAGAATCAGGGCGCCTCTGGAATTTCCTAGGATGACCATACAAATGGTTTCACCAAGATTTCTTTACTTGTAAGTTCGAGAAGTTCCCTGCTCATTGATACTTGATATTTTATGCTTGCTGGCTACTTAATTTCTCCCTATTTTAACCAACACGTTTTGTTTATGTAGGTTTCTCGGGGTTTCATAACCTATCTAAGGGTTGAAGGGTTCCTTAGTGACTCTTACTGGGTTTGTTGTGCGTTATATTACAAAACTCCTCAACCTATTTTTCTTCTTTTGTCTGTAGAGATCGAAAGGAAAAATTTCAGATAGGTCCCATGGTGCGCACCTTGGCAGTTGTAGGGTTTATACAAGTTTTCACTTAACCCTTATTTGTCTAGTTCCTTTCCCTCAATTAACACCATTTACTTTAGATTTTTATTTAATGTTTACAAAAGGGATATAACCCATGTCTTTCTAGGTTGTGGACTCAGATTTCATTTTTTTCCAGAGAGGGAGATATGGGCCTCTTGAATTTGGAAGATGCCATTGTTTGTCTCTCCAAGTAGACTATTTCAAGATGGTTGTTTTTGCTTGTAAAAAGGGGTTTTATTTGAGCTTATTGTTCCATATTTGTTTTCTTTGTAGAGTCCCTTTACTTTGATTGGCGCATTAACATATTTAAAGTGATTGAAACTCAACTTACAATTTGTACAGTAGCACTATAATTGTAATGGATTTGGTTCACCATTTAGCTTGCATATATATGTAGTCTTATGGTTCTTATTTGGATTTTCCCAGATTATATGTACATGTATAACAAAGTTATGTAATTGTAATGGATTTGGATCACCATTTAGCTTGCATATATATGTACATGTAAAACAACCTTACTTAATCCTGCCATATTAAGTACATGTAAAACAATCTTACTTAATCATGCCAGATAGCTAGTCCTGCCGCTTCAGGGACTAGCTTCATTATTATCTAATTTTTTTCAAACGAGTGCATACTCAAACATAAAAAGAGTTAATACCAGCTCAATGGAGACCCTCTGATCATTCAATATGGATTAAATATAACAAAGGTTTGTAAGAAGCTAATGTTTCTTTAATTTTTCAGTATATTGACTTTTGATTGTACTTCACTAGTTGCATTCTCAGAAGACGATTTTCTCAACACACATGGGAGATGATGATGTACAACCCGTGACAATGCTATATGAAAATATTTTAAAATGTTTTCACCCATTAAATGAAAATATGTTTAGAAACTATTTTCGCAGTTTGTTATGCATTTGACACATTTATGGTTACAGTGATGTCTAAGTGTTTTATAATTTTTTTTTGGATGGAATTTTTATTTATTTTAGTATTATTATTATTATTATTTTTTTTTTCTATCATTAATTTTTATGTTTAATTCTTTCTAATAAGTTCTAAAGATAAGAGAAATTACTAAAAACTAAATCTCACACAATTCAATTTATCAACACTTTTAAAACAATTTTGTTTATTTATATTGATTCTAATTTATTTAATATTAAATATACATTTTAAATACTCAGTATATATAATATGGTATATGTTATAATTCCAGTATTAAGAGGATCCTTGGGCCCATGACATATGATCCAAAAATGCATATTTTTAGTGGAACTCAATCTGTTAGGTCCCTATAATACTAGTGATTCCCCCATTAATATTGTCATTGTAGCTCTTATTGTTATTGTTGTGCCCTTATATTATTATTAATATGTCGACTTTGATTATATTGTGACTCCTTATACTCCTATATATAGAAAGGAGGTTTTGTCATTTGTGTCATCCAAGAATTGTTAATTTTTGTAATGTAAATGAGGTTTCCCCCTCGAAGAGGCTGATTTTGAATTCATTGATCTATCTTTTCTTCTATTTTGTGAGCTGGTTACATAACATTTGGTATCAAAGCTTTGGATTCTAGGGTTTTGCTGCTCCAAACAGGTCATCGTGGAATTGTCACTATAACTTTTTGTCTATGGTGTTTCAGAAGCTAAAATTAAAAACCATTTGAGTTGAAATCTCAATGAACCTTGGGTCCAAATTTCATATCTTTTATCACTACATTTTTGGAGATAGGATCCAAGGAAGTTAGGATTTTTGCAGGCTCCTGAATTATATCTCAAACATGTGACCTGGGTAAAATCGTCATGAATTTCTCTCCACGCATCAGATTAAAATTTCACAAAAAGTTATAGAAAGAGGATAGACTGTAGTTTTATGTGTATCAGTGTTAGGTCCTAAGGTCGAAACAGTGAGATGTGGCATTTCATACAAGTTCGCTCTACTGAACCAATCTATAATCAGGTCATCGTGGGATATTTGGCATAACTCTTCCTTGGAGAATCCAATCTTGATCAGAATTGTGGGGTTGGAACGAGGGCTCAGAGGGCTATTGGAGGAAGAAATTTCAAACCTTGGAGATCCTAAATTACAAAGATACAATAGATTCAATATCAAGCTCCTACAAAGTGAAAAAAGGTGTATAGTTTTTTTAAAATTTTGCATAAGTTTGGGTTGAAAAACTAGTTTGAAGGAATTCAAAGGGAATAGTGAAGCATTATTATCATTAATTGATGCCCCAAAGAAAGAAAATAGAAACACCTAATAAGAAACTTGAAAACTCTAGCATGACTCATGAATAAGAGGAAGAGATGCAACATGATATATCAAAATTACGAGACCAAGTGCAACAAAATTCACTCTCACAAAAAGTAACAGAAGCTAAGATGGATAGTTTAAAGAAAGGCATGGAAGTTAAGATGGATGATGTGGAATCTAATATGGATGGTTTAAAGAAAGGAATGGAAGCTAAGATGGATGATGTGGAAGCTAAGATGGATGGTTTAAAGAAAGGCGTGGAAGCTAAGATGGATGACGTGGAAGCTAAGATAGATGGTTTAAAGGAAAAACGTGGAAACTAAGATGGATGGTTTAAAGAAAGGCATGGAATCTAATATGGATGGTAGAGAAGAAAAGCTTAAAGGCAACATGGAAGATTTGAAGACAATTTTGACAAATTTGCTACAAGAAATGCTTACTGATGGCGAAAGGATAGTAAAGGAAACTCATGATGAGAACAAAATAAATGTTAATCATGATGTCATACACTCTAACATTAGATTAAAGACCCACCATGTTACAAAGATCGATATGAGGAAGTTTGATGGCAAGGATCCCTTAACATGGATACTACAAATGGAGCAATATTTCAATCTCCATAATGTGCAAAACGCACAAAAGGTACGCATTGCAACTTTATATTTGGAACCAAATCAGTTTGTATGGTATCGATGACTTTTCTCTCATAAACAAATTGTCACTTGGGCAATTTTTATGGAAGAAATGATAACACATTATGAGGATACAAAAAGCAACACCTTTTTTAGCCAATTGATAAATCTCAAATAAAAGGTTCAATGATGGAGCACATTGAGGATTTCCAAAAATTGAATATAAGGGTAAAAAATATTCCAGAGGAGCATAGGATTGATGTGTTCATAGGGACTTTAAAGGATAACATCCAACATGAGGTTCGCCTTTGGGAACCTGATTCATTGGAGAAGGCATTTAGGTTGGCAACAAAAATGGAAAGCAAAATTATGGAAACAAGGAAGCCTACCACTCACAACTATAAAGATGGAAGTGTTGTTTCCCCTAACCTTCCACAGCCTACAAGGTTGACACCACAACAACTGGAAGAAAAAAAAGTAAAAGGTCTTTGTTATAGTTGTGATAACAAATACACTAAAGGTCATAAGTGTGCTGAGAAGAAATTATTTTACATAGATTGTGAAGAGGAGGAAGAAAAGGAACAAGAAATGTCAAAAGAAGAGGATATACACCAGGAATAAACCTAGAGAAAGAAGAAATGAATTTGACCATATATTGCAATGCATTGGTTGGAATTACCACTCCTCAAACTATCAAGATAGAAGGACATATCAAGAAGAAAAAGGTAATAATGTTAATTGGTTTGGGAAGTACCCATAATTTTATTCATTGTAAGATAGCCAAGGAATTGAATTGCTTCCTATATCTAGCAACAGAGTGTCAAGTGATGGTTGCAAGTGGAGGAACTTTTTTTTTTTTTTTCCACAAGGAAAGGAAGTTGAATTAAGAGATATCGCAGGGAAACTAGGAAAGATAATAAGCTCTAATGGAATGAAAAGCTTCTAAATAAAGAACAACGAGGTGTAATTGCACAATTATGTTCACCAGAGGTTCCCACATCGAAATCATCTATTTCTCCAGATCTCCAAAAAGCCTTGGACAATCATTCCAAGGTATTTGAGACTCCCAAATGCCTCCCACCTATTCGTGATCATGATCATGCTATTCAATTGATTCCAGGAGGTGTTCCTCCAAACATCAGGCCTTACATATATCCCTATGCCCAAAAGAGTGAAATTGAACATATGGTTGCATAAATGCCAGAGGTTGGTATAATTCAAGCTAGTAAAAGTTCTTTCTTTGCTCCAGTAGTATTGGCGCATAAGAAGGATGGGTCATGGCGCATGTGTCTAGATTACAGGGAGCTCAACAAGCTCACTATTGGATCAATTGAATGTATGGTTGCAGAAATGCTAGAGGCTGGTGTAATTCAACCTAGTTAAAGTTCTTTCTTTGCTCCAGTAGTATTGGCGCACAAGAAGGATGGGTCATGACGCATGTGTTCAGATTATAGGGAGCTCAGCAAGCTCACTATTGGATGAATTGCATGGATCAATTTACTTCACCAAGTTGGATCTTCATTTAGGATATCATCAAATCAGAATGAAGACTAAATACATTTCAAAAATAACATTTAGAACTCATGAGGGTCATTATGAATTTTTGGTCATGCCTTTTTGCCTTACCAATGCACCTTCTACATTTCAAGGTTTGATGAATTCCATTTTCAAACCCACCCTTAGAAAATTTGTGTTAGTATTTTTTGATGATATACTAATCTACAATAAGTCTTAGAAGGATCATGTTCAACATGTTGATAGGGTGCTCAAACTATTGGAGGAGAAACAATTATATGCAAATTGCTCCAAATTTTTCTTTGGAGTAAAAGAGGTGGAATATCTGGGTCATATTGTATCTCATGAAGGTGTGAAGGTAGACCCTAGCAAAATTAAAGCCATTAAGGAATGGAAAATCCCACATCCATAAAGCATCTGCGAGGATTTCTTTGGTTGACAAGGTATTATCGCAAGTTTATAAGAATTATGGGAGAATATCAACACCCCTAACAACATTATTGAATAAAGATGCATTTTCATGGACCCTAGAAGCAACGAAGGCCTTTGAACATCTTAAAGAGGCAATGTGCCAAGCACTCGTCTTAGCTACGTCGGACTTCACAAAAACCTTTATTGTGGAGTGTGATGCCTCAGGAAATAGAATTGGTTCTATTTTAGTGCAAGAAGAAATATCCATTGTTTTCGAAAGTCATCTAATCAAAGGAAAATATTTACACAAAGCTATTTATGAGAAGGAAATGTTGGCAATACTACATGGACTTAAGAAATGGCAACCTTACCTAATGGGAAGACACTTCAAGGTAAAAACAGATCATGATAGTCTTAAATACCTTTTAGAACAAAAATTATCTTCATAAGAGCAGTAAAAATGGGTCACAAAGATGTTGGGTTATAACTTTGAAATCATCTAAAAAAAGGGAAGCAAAATGTTGTGGCAGATGCACTCTCAAGAAAGGATGAGGATGTGGAAGCATTGCTTTGCGCCATTTCTATTATCCAATCATATTGGATAAACGAAGCAAGGGATGAATGGAAGAATGACGAAGAAGTGTGCGCACTCATTCAAAAGTTACAACAAGATCCCAGTACATATGATACATTTAGCTGGAAAAATAATTCTTTATGGTACAAAGATCAGTTATACCTAGGTAAGGATTCCCAACTAAAACAAAAAATTCTTATGGAATTGCACACCTCCCCCTTAAGAGGGAACTTGGGATTTTTAAAAACTTACCACAGGGTTAAGAAAGAATTTCTTTGGGATGGCCTTAAATCAAATATTCAAAAGTTTGTGGCAGAATGTTTGGTTTGCCAACAAAATAAAGTTGAAACAATTAAGACCCCAATTCTATTACAACCTTTATCCATTCCAAGCCAACGTTGGGAGGAGGTTTCAATGGATTTTATCATAGGTTTACCCAAGTCTGAAGGAAAGAGTGTCATCATGGTGGTAATTGACAGACTTACCAAGTATGCACACTGTTGTGCATTATTGCATCCATTTAAAGCCAGTATAATTTCTACTGCATTTATGGAAACAATTCAAAAGCTACATGGAAACCCAAAGATTATTGTAAGTGACATAGATCCCATTTTCATTGAAAATTTTCGGACATAATTATTTTCTTGTGTTGGTACTCAGTTAGCTCATAGCTCATCTTATCATCCTCAATCTGATGGGAAAACTGAGACAATAAACAAATGTTTGGAAGGATATCTTCGTTGCTTTATATCGGATAAACAAACACAATGGGTCAATGGTTGCCTCCAGCTGAATGGTGGTATAACATTTCCTTCCATACCGCAGCAAAAATGACCCCATTTATGGCATTTTATGGATATCATCTGCCGTCCATCACATCATATTTAAGAGAAAATTCTAAGGTTCAAGCAGTGGAAGATCGTAGTGAGCATCAACAACAAATTCTCCAACTCTTAAAGGATAACCTCACTTTGGTGCAAAATAGAATGAAACAATAAGCAGATCAACATCGTAGCGAAAGAAGTTTTGATGTAGGTGACTCGGTATTCCTATGGCTACAACCATATAAACAAATGTCCCTCAAGCAAGCTAAGAAGGATAATAAATTATCACCAAAGTATTATGGTTTGTACAAGGTGTTGCAAAATATTGGTACTATGGCATACAAATTGGAGCTTCCTGCACCTTCCCGAGTGCACCCGGTTTTCCATGTTTCATGCTTAAAGAAGGTTATAGGTGACAACATCTGAGTTCAAACAATATTGCGAGAACTTGATGAGGAAGGAAAAATCATAGTGGAACCTGAAGCAGTCAGAGAAACAAGAACTCGACAGTTATGAAATCGACCAATTTCAGAGTATCTTATTAAGTGGAAGGACTTACTCGCTGAAGGTTCCACATGGGAGGGTGAGAATTTTATACAGAAGCATCCAGAACTACTCAAACATTGAGGACACCACTTTTTTGAAGGAGAGGGGCATGTTAGGGCCCTGTAATACTAGTGATTCCCCCATTACTATTGCCATTGTAGCTCTTATTGTTATTGTTGTGCCCTTATTGTCCCCATATTGTTATTATTGTGCCCCATAGAAGCCCACTATTGTTATTGTTGTGCCCTTATATTATTATTGTTATGTCGGCTTTGATTATATTTTGACCTCTTAGACTCCTATATATAGAAAGGAGGTTTTGTCATTTGTGTAATGTAAAGGAGGTTGCCCCCTCGAAGAGGCTGATTTTGAAGTCGTTGATCTATCTTTTCTTCTATTTTGTGAGCTGGTTTAATTCTTTCTAATAAAATCTAGAGATATGAGAAATTACTAAAAACTAAATTTCACACAATTCAATTTATCAACACTTTTAAAACAATTATGTTTATTTTATGTTTATTTATATTGATTCTAATTTATTTAATATTAAATATACATTTTAAATACTCAGTGTATATACTATGTTATATGTTATAATTTCAACATTAAGAGGATCCTTGGACCCATGACATATGATTCGAAAATGCATATTTTCAGTGGAACTCAATCATTCTTCGAACTTCCAAGATCCTTCTAGCTAGATGGAGAGACATTGATGCCACATTATAGTTGAATTTGAACTGTTTATCTTTCTTTATATGTAGGTTACCGATGCAAATTAAGAATTCCTCCTATTTCCCACCCCTTTGGGCCCAATCCATGTGATTGTTTTTAGTTATGGATTTTACACTTGCCTCATAGATTTAGGTTCTGTTATATTGAAATGTTATTATTTATGGTAATATTAGAGACTAAATATTTATCTACTTTTAGAAAAGAAAACATGTTTAAAAAGATTTGATAATAATAATTGTTGTAATTTGAAAGATTTTGTTTTTAACATATTAATAGTTACTTAATACAAAAATACATCTGAAATCTTTATTCAAAGTTCATGTCACCATATTCACATCATTACTTTCATTACTTCACTCTTGAAAGTACATATTTTCTATAAATAACATAATTTCCTTAAATGAATTTTTATAATTTTTTGATAAAATATTTTCAAACTATAAACAATCATGTGCTATTCATAAACAATTATTCTATTTTATGGAAAAATAATTTATTTTAAAGATATTAAAAATATAACTTCTTAATCATCTATTTTCAAAAGGTTAAGATATAATTTATTTTTAAATTTGAACATTTTTTAATAATAATTTTCTTTTTATCCTTAATTATAATTACCTTTTGAATAAAAAACCAGTACTAAACTGTAACACTACATATTACACGTGTTTCAAATAAAAAATCTTTAAAAATTATCACATCACATTAGAGATTTTAGTTAATATAATGTATTAAATTACAAATCCATATAAAAAAATATATTATATTTTAACACGGTTAATTATGTAAGTAGTTTGAAACACAATAAAGTCTTCAGCGGAGAACACTAAGGCGATTCCAGCCTTTCAATGATCAGATCACTCACTATATCCTGAAACTTTGAAGACCATAACCGGTAAAATTGTGAGATTTTCAATGTCTTATAACCATCTATAATTTAGATCAAAGTTCGGCATAAAAACTCATGGACCGACAATACTCTAGTACACAGTAAAACATCAATACTTTCAATACACAATACAACATCAATACACAGTAAGCGCTAAGCGGAGAATAGGAAGGTAATTCCAATCTTTAATACACAGTCAAAATCAATTATTGATTACATCCATACAATTTAACAATTCTTCAGAATGCCAAGAGGAACTTTCATGATGATACTTCTGGCATCGCCCCTCTCTCTCTGATGAGAGATTTCTGCCGCTTTATTTTTATACATACATAAGGGATAGGTCTTTTCAGACCTTATCTTTTACAAAAGCAGCTTTTTTTCCTTTTTACATAAAGATTTAAAGCGTGAAGCTTTATTCTCCACTCTTATCCTAATTTTAACTGAAAAAACATAAAAATTCTATCCCAAATTTTGCTCCTAAACTATTTCCCTCATATCCTTTTATTTAGAAAAAGAATATTTACATAATCCTTACTTTCCTATTTTATTAAAAATAACAAAATATTAAAATTTATCACACCCCCTTTTATCACATATTTACAAATGAAAATGGTCTTGATGCTTCTGCATCATACACCCAACCTTAAAATTAATCATGATCCCCTGATCATGTGTTCGGATCTGTATATGCCTGGATCCCATATCTTGTGCTGTAACTTTCCACTTGCCATTGCTTCTTTCTGATGTTCTTCTCCAGGTTTCCACACTTTATGCTGCATCGCTCCACTGACTAGGCTTTCACAATCTTCTGTCTTCCTTTTGCTGCTTCTCCTTTGTTCCACTGCTGCTAGTCTCTTCCAGGATGCTTTGACCATTATCCACCTCATCAGTTCAATTTCTTTGTCTAACAGATTTTCTCCAGCATCTTCAATAAGAGTTGTACTCACAAAACAATTGTTAGAATAAAAAATATAAGGCTTCAGTGCCTTGTACTCCTTTGCCAACATTTCAGTACGCTGTTCTGAATCCTCCTCCACTATCAGCACATCAGTATGCTGATCCAAACTTCCCATAGAATCATCTGGAGAATTCTCAAGACTGTCAACCAGTCTTTCTCTCATATCATCTGCTTCCATGACATCTTTCTGCACTCGTTCACTGTACTGAACTCTTTCATCTGCTGCGATCTCCCTGTCATACTCTGGATTCTCCAACCAGTATTCCAATAATGCAATTTCTCTGTAACATCGCTGAAGCATATCATCATCACCTGCATTCATACATAAACCTTCAGTTTGCACAAAATGTTCAACAGTATCAAGTGTTACTTCCTTTATCCAGTGCTTCAGACTGATTCACTTCTTCTGCATCCATAAGAACTTCCTCTTGTGCTGTAACAGTTTCACAAGATTGCACATCCTCCTCAGTAAAACCTGTAATCACATCACAATCGTTAGCTACAAAAATACACGGTTTTACATTATCTAGCTGATCTAGATTTGCCCAATAACTCAAGAAATCATCAATGATCTTCTCCTCTGTTTCACCAATGGAAACCTCCTCTGCACCTGCAAACACACACAACTCATCAGTTTTAAAACTGCAAGACTTTTTAGTCTTGACTGCTTCCTTCAGCACTTCCCTTTGATCAGATCTGCATGTGGAATCTTCAAATTTCATCTCTAGCACAAGAACTCTAAGTCCCTTTTTCAGCAAGGCAATCACAATTTGCCTCAACCTCCTCTGCAACGGTTGCCAAATCACTCTCTTTCCCTTTAGTGGAAAGATCCATTTTCCTTTCTGATTTTCCTGCTCTTGTAGCCATTCTTCTAGTACCTGCAATTGTACTTTTATTTCTGCAATCTTTCTTTCTCAAACTTCTGCAGTCATGTCATCTCTGTGGCATTTCTCTGAACCTCTTCTTCCTTTAGAAAGATTCCTTCTGCCTCTTGCATCACCTCCTGTGGGTGCATGCTGGTTTGAGCTACGACTAGCTCCTCCTTTAGGCGCTATAGATCTTCCTCTACCACCTTGACTTCCTTTTCCTCTGGAAGTCCCTCTCCCTCTGGCAGACTGCTTCCTCATGAGTTTCTCACTCACCATGAGTTGTACTAGCCTCTGCAACAACAATCTCCCTTGATGCCACTTACCTCACCAAGCTCTCCTCACTTAGTCTTTTGGTAAGTACTGGTTCACTGCCTCTGGAACCTCTTAAGCACTCCTCTGCTCTCTTCAGGCTATCTCTTCAACTCACCTTCTTCTTCTTCAGGACACTGCAATTGTCCTCCTTATTCAGCCTTCAGCTGAATGCCAGGTTCACTGCCACATTCTCTTCAAACATAAACTTCAATCATAAATTTAAAAAAAAATCATCTCACCTTTAAGATCCTGCATGATCTTGTCTTCTTTTCACTTCTGCAATCTTCTTCACTGCATTTATGTATGCTTGCATATTAAATTTAAAAATCATTCATCACACAGAATTAGCTTAACTTAAAAATTTAAACCTCCAAACAGAGCTATTCCAGCTCTGATACCACCTGATGCAAGTAGGGCCTGCAAAACCGGGATCTTTGAAAATACTCTATTAGGGCAGCCAATTCATATAAACTGAAATTTGTTTCCAAATGAATACTAACCCCAGATACCTTCTACTCCACAATGTTCTGCACTGAATATTTGGACTGAGTTCAAATACATAACTTTCTCCACGACATTACGCTTCCACTTCTGCTGCCTTCACTGTTCGTTTCACCCAAATAATCCCCTGCTCCTCCATAATGGCCCTGTGTGCTCCCTTGAGATATGTCACTTTGTTTATTATATAGCAGGGACACTGTTGAGTGATCAAAAGCCTAGAATAAAATTTTGGAAAAACGAACGCGCCATCTTTCGTTGAACTACCAATCTCTGAGTAGAAAAACCTGATAAGAGCTCTTCTCACAATGACTTCAGCATGTGAATCATTGACAACATCTCCATTTGCACTCATGCACAATCGTCCAAGGCATTTAGTCCCAGTTCCTAAGGCAACAACCCGTAATCCATTTTGTTAGAGAGCAGAAACACAGCCAAAACAGTGATCTCGCGGCCCTTCACACAGTGACTCCATAATTGAAGACTTATCGCTCCCGTTTCCCACATCGACTGGATAATTTCAAAAATCTCTTAAGCTTAGAAAATAGACTTGTTTATATAACCCAACATTGATTTATGTTCCAAATCAAACACACAAAAGACAATGCGCATCGTTTTAAGGGAAGCTAAATAAGCGTTGAACTATTCCAACTTCGAACTCTCGAAGAGTGTCAGATCCAGCCGGCTAGAAGGAGGAAAGAAAGATTCCAACCACCGTCGTCTACCCTCGGGAGATTCGCGTTCTAAAATGGATATAATAGACAAATGCAATCAGACTTTACAAGTCATCGATTGTCACAGAGGAAAGGCACATAGATTCTCTGATGGACCACAGTTAGGTTGATTTGATTGTAATAAAATGAAATTAAGATGGCGACAGTCTTTACAATGTAAAGAAACACAGTAAAGTCTTCAGCGGAGAACACTAAGGCGATTCCAGCCTTTCAATGATCAGATCACTCACTATATCCTGAAACTTTGAAGACCAGAACCGGTAAAATCGTGAGATTTTCAATGTCTTATAACCGTCTATAATTTAGATCAAAGTTCGGCATAAAAAATCATGGACCGACAATACTCTAGTACACAGTAAAACATCAATACTTTCAATACACAATACAACATCAATACACAGTAAGCGCTAAGCGGAGAATAGGAAGGTAATTCCAATCCTTAATACACAGTCAAAATCAATTATTGATACATCCATACAATTTAATAATTCTTCAGAATGCCAAGAGGAACTTTCATGATGATACTTCTGGCATCGCCCCTCTCTCTGATGAGAGCTTTCTGCCGCTTTATTTTTATACATACATAAGGGATAGGTCTTCTCAGACCTTATCTTTTACAAAAGCAACCTTTTTTCCTTTTTACATAAAGATTTAAAGCGTGAAGCTTTATTCTCCACTCTTATCCTAATTTTAACTGAAAAAACATAAAAATTCTATCCCAGATTTTGCTCCTAAACTATTTCCTTCATATCCTTTTATTTAAAAAAAGAATATTTACATAATCCTTACTTTCCTATTTTATTAAAAATAACAAAATATTAAAATTTATCACACCCCCCTTTTATCACATATTTACAAATGAAAATGGTCTTGATGCTCCTGCATCATACACCCAACCTTAAAATTATTCATGATCCCCTGATCATGTGTTCGGACCTGTATATGCCTGGATCCCATATCTTGTGCTGTAACTTTCCACTTGCCACTAGTTCTTTCTGATGTTCTTCTCCAGGTTTCCACACTTTATGCTACATCGCTCCACTGACTAGGCTTTCACAATCTTCTGTCTTCCTTTTGCTGCTTCTCCTTTGTTCCACTGCTGCTGGTCTCTTCCAGGATACTTTGACCATTATCTGCCTCATCAGTTCAATTTCTTTGTCTAACAGAATTGCTCCAGCATCTTCAATAAGACCTGTACTCACAAAATAATTGTTAGAATAAAAAATATAAGGCTTCAGTGCCTTGTACTCCTTTGCCAACATTTCAGTACGCTGTTCTGAATCCTCCTCCACTATCAGCACATCAGTATAAAGATCCGAACTTCCCACAGAATCATCTGAAGAATTCTCAAGACTGTCAACCAGTCTTTCTCTCATATCATCTGCTTCCATGACATCTTTCTGCACTCGTTCACTGTACTGAACTCTTTCATCTGCTGCAATCTCCCTGTCATACTCTGGATTCTCCAACCAGTATTCCAACAATGCACTTTCTCTGTAACATCGCTGAAGCATATCATCATCACCTACATTCATACATAAACCTTCAATTTGCACAAAATGTTCAACAATATCAAGTGTTACTTCCCTTATCTGTGCTTCAGACTGATTCACTTCTTCTGCATCCATAAGAACTTCCTCTTGTGCTGTAACAGTGTCACAAGATTGCACATCCTCCTCAGTAAAACCTGCAATCACATCACAATCGTCAGCTACAAAAATACACGGTTTTACATTATCTAGCTGATCTAGATTTGCCCAATAACTCAAGAAATCATCAATGTTCTTCTCCTCCGTTTCACCAATGGAAACCTCCTCTGCACCTGCAAACACACACAACTCATCAGTTTTAAAACTGCAAGACTTTTTAGTCTTGACTGCTTCCTTCAGCACTTCCCTTTGATTAGATCTGCATGTGGAATCTTCAAATTTCATCTCTAGCACAAGAACTCTAAGTCCCTTTTTCAGCAAGGCAATCACAATTTGCCTCAACCTCCTCTGCAATTATCGCCAAATCACTCTCTTTCCCTTCAGTGGAAAGGTCCATTTTCCTTTCTGATTTTCCTGCTCTTGTAGCCATTCTTCTAGTACCTGCAATTGTACTTTTATTTCTGCAATCTTTCTTTCTCGAACTTCTGCAGTCATCTCATCTTTGTGGCATTTCTCTGAATCTCTTCTTCCTCTAGAAAGACTCCTTCTGCCTCTTGCATCACCTCCTGTGGGTGCATGCTGGGTTGAGCTATGGCTAGCTCCTCCTTTAGGCGCTGTAGATCTTCCTCTACCACCTTGACTTCCTTTTCCTCTGGAAGTCCCTCTCCCTCTGGCAGACCGCTTCCTCATGAGTTTCTCACTCACCATGAGTTGTACTAGCCTCTGCAACAACAATCTCCCTTGCTGCCACTTACCTCACCAAGCTCTCCTCACTTAGCCTTTTGGTAAGTACTGGTTCACTGCCTCTGGAACCTCTTGAGCACTCCTCTGCTCTCTTCAGGCTATCTCTTCAACTCACCTTCTTCTTCTTCAGGACATTGCAATTGTCCTCCTTATTCAGCCTTCAGCTGAATGCCAGGGTCACTGCCACCCTCTCTTCAGCCATAAAGTTCAATCATAAATTTAAAAAAAAATTATCTCACCTTTAAGATCCTGCATGATCTTGTCTTCTTTTCACTTCTGCAATCTTCTTCACTGCATTTATGTATGCTTGCATATTAAATTTAAAAATCATTCATCACACGCAATTAGCTTAACTTAAAAATTTGAACCTCCAAATAGAGCTATTCCGACTCTGATACCACTTGATGCAGGTAGGGCCTACAAAACCAGGATCTTTTAAAATACTCTGTTAGGGCAAACAATTCATATAAACTGAAATTCGTTTCCAAATGAATACTAACCCCACATACCTTCTACTCCACAATGTTCTGCACTGAATATTTGGACTGAGTTCAAATACATAACTTTCTCCACGACATTACGCTTCCACTTCTATTGCCTTCACTATTCGTTTCACCCAAATAATCCCCTGCTCCTCCATAATCGCCCTGCGCGCTCCCTTGAGATATGTCACTTTGTTTATTATATAGCAGGGACGTTGTTGAGTGATCAAAAGACCAGAATAAAAGTTTGGGAAAACGAACGCGCCATCTTCCGTTGAACTACCAATCTCTGAGTAGAAAAACCTGATAAGAGCTCTTCTCACAATGACTTCAGCATGTGAATCATTGACAACATCTCCATTTGCACTCATGCGCAATCATCCAAGGCATTTAGTCCTAGTTCCTAAGGCAACAACCCGTAATCCATTTTGTTAGAGAGCAGAAGCGCAACCAAAACAGTGATCTCGCGGCCCTTCACACAGTGACTCCATAATTGAAGACTTATCGCTCTCGTTTCCCACATTGACTGGATAATTTCAAAAATCTCTTGAGCTTAGAAAATAGACTTGTTTATATAACCCAGCATTGATTTCTGTTCCAAATCAAACACACAAAAGACAGTGCGCATTGTTTTAAGGGAAGCTAAATAAGCGCTGAACTATTCCAACTTCGAACCCTTAAACAGTGTCAGATCCAGCCGGCTAGATGGAGGAGAGAAAGATTCCAACCACCGTCATCTACCCTCAGGAGATTCACGTTCTAAAATGGATATAATAGACAAATGCAATCAGACTTTACAAGTCATCGATTGTCACAGAGGAAAGGCACATAGATTCTCTGATGGACCACAATTAGGTTGATTTGATTGTAATAAAATGAAATTAAGATGGCGGCAGTTTTTACAATGTAAAGAAACACAGTAAAGTCTTCAGCGGAAAACTTCAAGGCGATTCCAGCCTTTCAATGATCAGATCACTCACTGTATCCTGAAACTTTGAAGACCAGAACCGGTAAAATCGTGAGATTTTCAATGTCTTATAACCATCTATAATTTAGATCAAAGTTTGGCATAAAAACTCATGGACCGACAATACTCCAGTACACAGTAAAACATCAATACTTTCAATACACAATACAACATCAATACACAGCAAGCGCTAAGCGGAGAATAGGAAGGTAATTCCAATCTTTAATACACAGTCAAAATCAATTATTGATTACATCCATACAATTTAACGATTCTTCAGAATGCCAAGAGGAACTTTCATGATGATACTTCTGGCAATGCCCCTCTCTCTCTGATGAGAGCTTTCTGCCGCTTTATTTTTGTACATACATAAGGGATAGGTCTTCTCAGACCTTATCTTTTACAAAAGCAACCTTTTTTCCTTTTTACAGAAATATTTAAAGCGTGAAGCTTTATTCTCCACTCTTATTGTAATTTTAACTGAAAAACATAGAAATTCTATCCCAGATTTTGCTCCTAAACTATTTCCCTCATATCCTTTTATTTAGAAAAAGAATATTTACATAATCCTTACTTTCCTATTTTATTAAAAATAACAAAATATTAAAATTTATCACACCCCCCTTTTATCACATATTTACAAATGAAAATGGTCTTGATGCTCCTGCATCAATAGTAAAAAAAATGAGTTTAAATAACACAAATCAAGGTTTCACCTCAGATTTTTCTACCGGATTCCGACACTAGAAAGTCCAAAAAGTCGCACTAAAGACAACTCATTTTTTGAGGAGTTGCCTTTAGTGCGACTTTTTGAAAGCTTTTCTGGTGGGTTTTTTTTAGCCTAATTTCTCTAAAATCCGGCAGGAATTTATTGAAATCATGAGTTTCATGGGAAATCCTTGCACAATCCAAGTGTCCTAGGGGTTTTTCAGGGTGCTGAACCCATATATACAGTCAAAAAACCAGTTTAAATAACACAAATCAAGATTTCACCTCAAATTTTTCTGCCAGATTCTGACACTGGAAAGTCTAAAAAGTCGCACTAAAGACAACTTATTTTTTAAGGAGTTGTCTTTAGTGCGAATTTTTGAAAGCTTTTCTGGTGGGTTTTTCCGGCCTAATTTCTCCAAAATCTAGGAGGAATTTATTGAAATCACGAGTTTCATGGGTAATCCTTGCACAATCCAAGTGCCCTAGGGGTTTTTCAGGGTGCTCAATCCATATATATAGTAAAAAAACCAGTTTAAATAACACAAAACAAGATTTCACCTCAAATTTTTTGTGCAGGATTCCGACACCGGAAAGTCCAAAAAGTCGCACTAAAGACAACTCCTTTTTTAAGGAGTTGCCTTTAGTGCGACTTTTTGAAAGCTTTTCTGGTGGGTTTTTCCGGCCTAATTTCTCTAAAATTTGGCAGGAATTTATTGAAATCACGAGTTTCATGGGTAATCCTTGCACAATCCAAGTGACCTAGGGGTTTTTCAGGGTGCTAAATCCATATATACAGTAAAAAAATCAGTTTAAATAACACAAATCAAGATTTCACCTCAAATTTTTCTACCAGATTCTGACACTGGAGAGTCAAAAAAGTCGCACTAAAGACAACTCCTTTTTTAAGGAGTTGCCCTAAGTGCGATTTTTTGAAAGCTTTTTTGGTGGGTTTTGCCAGCCTAATTTCTCTAAAATCTAGGAGGAATTTATTGAAATCACGAGTTTCATGGGTAATCCTTGCACAATCCAAGTGCCCTTGGGGTTTTTTAGGGTGTCGAATCCATATATACAGTCAAAAAACCAGTTTAAATAAAACAAATCAAGGTTCCACCTCAATTTTTCCTGTCGGATTTCGACATCAGAAAGTCCAAAAAGTCGCACTAAAGAAAACTCCATTTTTTTGGGCATTGCAACCAATAATGAGACTAAAATCTATGCTATCTTGCAAGGAATCACTCAAGTTATCAAGTTATGCATTCAAAATTTCACGGTGCTAGAGGACTATTGCCTTATCATCAAACACATGGTTTACAACTCAAATTCAATGGAATCCTGTTTACCTTCTATTTTGGACAAGGCTAGGCAATCTACATGCTAGCAGTGTGCTAGTTGACTTCAAACCCAATTTCACAGCTAGGTGAAAAGGGGATGAAATTCATGTCAATAACCATATCTATGATCACCCAATTTTATAGCATATCTCAACTCAAGTACATTATCAAGCCAAATGGCAACAAGTTCCATACAGAAAGAAAAATGAATTTCAAATTCGGAAGAATATATTTTACAAGGTAAGATTTGTTAGATCTAAGACTTTTGTGATCCATAATGTAGATAGATGTCTTGCGGATTAATCACATAATCAGGATGGATCACATTAATTGGTTCGAAATGATGGACCATATTAGTTGGTTCGAAACCTCGACCAAATCCTGATTATGTGATTAATTCGGAAGACATCTATCTAAGATAATATCATTTTTATTTATTATTATTATTATTATTATTATTATTATTATTATTATTTTTATATGAACTAATTATTTACAAATTAAAACAATTACAAATATTATAGATGTATATATAATAATTCTATTAAAAATAACCATAAAACAATATATTTTTAGAGAAATAGTAACAACCTCAAACCATAATTTTAATATAACTATTAAAAATGAAAAATAACAACATTATTATAGTAACTAAAACGACCTAAATCTCTCTTTGTAGATTTAGGCTTTCCAATACATCTAGTGGAAAGCAAGTTTCAAAGAGTTGTTTATCTAAATTTTAATATAACTATTAAAAATGGAAAATAACAACATTACTATAGTAATTAAAACAACCTAAATCTCTCCTTCTAGATTTGGCCTTTCCAATAGATCCAGTGGAAAACACAGTTTCAAAGAGTTGTTTACCTAGTTGATGGTTGCACATTCTACTCAATCCAAAATAGACATCAGGGGAGAAAGACACCCAAACCTTAATTCATGTGGTTTTCGATTTTGTTAAGGGTGGGGAAGAGCCTTGGAGTGTACGAAGCATACTTATCAAATTTGAAAAAGAATACTATATAAAATTTAATATGGGAAAAGGTGTATTAAATTCAATATGGAAAAAAATGGAGATTACAAATATTTATAGTACCAATTTTGAAAAAAAATATCATGATATAAAACTCATATGAAAAAATTCGATTATATATTTTACAAATATTTATAAATAGAATTTATTTCTTTGTTATAGGAATTTATTATTTTTGACAATTACAAAATTACTATTTTCTACTATATTTTAATACAAAATTTATTATTTTTCACAATTGCAATTTTTTTAATATACAATTTACTATATACTATTACTTTTTTAATATATAAAATTTCTGTTTTCTATTCTTTTAAATATAAATTTTTTACTAAAAAAACACATAATTGTAATTTTTTAATATAGAAATTTCTGCTTTTTAATTTTTTAAAATTTAAACTTTATATTAACTAAAATTTTTATTAAATTCTATCGCAATTCTTTTAAATATGTAATTTACTATTTTTATTATAACACTTTTTAATATAATTTCTATTTCTATTTTTTATATTTTAAATACTAAGTTTTTTATACACAAAGCCCATCCATTTTCCGCCGAAAAGAACAGGTGTATTTTCGAATTTTTATGGGCAATATAGTCGAAATTGGTAGCTATGATTTTGATGGTCATCTTATTAAATATAAATATACCACTTTCTTTTTCAATTTTTTTTTGTTTTAAGTTTTGTTAGAGTTTGCTTTGTTGTTTGGTTAGTGTAGGAGGATATAAGCAATATCAAAGGAACTCCCATTACCAACTCCAGCCTTTGAAGTTATAATGCTTTTTTAATATAATTTTTATTTTTTAAATATGAAGGTTTTTATACACAAAGCCCACCCATTTTCAGCCGAAACTAACAGGTGTATTTTCTAATTTTTATGGGCAATATAGCCGAAATTGGTAATTGGTAGCTATGATTTTGATGATCCTCCTCTTAAATATAAATATACCACTTCCTTTCTCAATTTTTCTTTGTTTTAAGCTTGGTGGGAATTTGCTTTGTTGTTTGGTTAGTGTAGGAGGATATAAACAATATGAAAGCAAGTCCCATCACCAACTATAGCTTCTGGAATTTTGGTATTTGGAATTGATTTGCAATAGTCCCACCCATATTCTAATTGGGTTTATTTCTCCCATAGTCCCATCTCTTAAACATTAACGATCACAAAGTATTAGCAACAGAAATTCAATGAGATTTACCAAAATTTCAGAAACTCGAGAATGCCATTGCCATATTGAGCTCTCACCTCAAGTCCTCTCTAATCTCTTCAATAACTTAGGAGTGAAGTATCAATATCAATAATGGACTTTGCAATGGGTTTGTTATTTTATCCATTCAGTCAAAAGTATTAGCAACAGAAATTCAATGAGATTTATCAAAATTTCAGAAACTCGAGAATGCCATTGCCATTTTGAGCTCTCACCTCAAGTCCCCTCTAATCTCTTCAATAACTTAGGAGTGAAGTATCAATATCAATAATGGACTTTGCAATGGGTTTGTTCTTTTATCCATTCAGTCAATTGGATATATGGTCTTTCCGATTTGTAAACTAAATTATTTAGGAATTATTATAATAGTAAATTTCCAAAATTTCACACTTCAAAAAACAAAGAAAGAGTACAATAACATTTACACTCCAATATAATATTAAAGGAAATATTTGAGCCATAAGACTGATTCGGATGCATAGTATATACGAGGTAAGGTAAAACGGTGATAAAGGGGTAAAAAAAAAAACGATTTTAACTATTTTCATGGATAAACCATGGTTTCATGTCTACATTCCTGGCCGCCAATCTAAATTAATTCTTAGCACCAACCATCTGTGGAATCTTTAGTCTCTAACTTTTCTGGATATTATATTTCCGGCAGGTTATTTTTGTATCCCTGACTGAAAATTCATCCAGACAATCTGGAAATTCCAAATTTCTCCGATATTTTTACTATGGTTTCAATCCCCCGCTCACAGTGGCACTGCAACAACCCGAAATTCCAATTGCCACCGATATCATCACCAAACCCTAATTTATATATTCTGTATTTCCCACGCTGCAGCAATCGAATCTCTTCAACCTGGAGGCCAAAGAAATATCACAGTATTTGCTCGATTTAATCGTCTGTGCCGTCGTCCGTGCGGTCGCCTTGATCTGTCGAAACAAGGCCTTAACCTTCTCGGGGACTGTTTTCTTGACGGTAAACCGGTAGCTATGGATAAAAATCTGCCTTTTCTTCCAAAAATCTGTTCCCCGACGCTTCGACAGGGAACGATATTCCTCGTCCCCGGATTCGAACTCGCGATCATCTCCGGATTCTCGTGGCTGCACTTTGAGCGGAGAGAAAGCAAGTCTTACAGAGACGTCCCTTAGTATCTGGCTATAGCTCCGCCGACTTCTGTTATTAGACAGAGGAATCTCCATTGCAGAATTAAGGGAGAAAGGAAATAAAGAACAGCTCCTGCTCCGGCCCTGTATATATGCAGCTGAAGTTTGAATATTAAAGAAGCCCGTGCCTGGACTTTATGGCAAGGGCAGATGAGCGTTAAGACTTTAAAGTCATGTGAGAAGTGTGTTTGATATTCCATGGCCGGCATTTTCACAAGTCATGGATCTTTCGTTTTCATGTCCGAAGCTTCCGTCTGTCACACGGCAGTCTGCAGGGTCTGCCTTTTACTGCGCATACAAATTCTTCTCGCGCCCCTTTCACTTGCGTCAGTTTACATGTTTGGTCATAAACGGCGGTCGCTGGAAAGTTCCGTGCTCATATCGAATCCTATTACCGTCAAACCAAATGCAAAGAAATGTTACTCAGATTTGGGTTTATTTAGCCCAAAGTTGAAAGTTGCGCCATGGAAAACAAAATAGCTGCTCTGTCTGTACTTTTCTTTCTTGATGGTGAGGCGAGCGTTACAACTAATTTCCATTTTTTTAAGGCCGTTTTCAATCCCTGTATGATGTGCTATAGTGAGATGACTTGATCCATGGAAGTGCATTTGATCCTCTGGAGGGATTCCAGAAGGTGATGCAACTGGTTGAAAAAGGGTTGGGTCATAGCGAAATAAATTAGGCCATGGACGTGCATTTGATCCTTTGGAGGGATTCCAGAAGGTGATGCAACCCTTGAAAAATTCAAGGGTAAAGTGATACAACCCTTGAAAAAGGGTTGTTTCATTTGGGTTGGTGACTTCTAACTCATTGTAGTGGTTGTTAATAAAGTCAATGGTTGATTTTATGATTTTTTTTTGAACTCATTGTAGTGGTTGGTGATAAAATTAATGGTTGATTTTATGATTTATTTTAACGTGATGAAACTAAAAATATCTCATTTTAAGAGGTTGTATTAATTTTTTAAAATTATTTTATATTCAAACATATTTTTATTATTCAATTTATTTATTTTTATTATTCAATTTATTTATATTTTTATTGTTTAATTTATTATATTGGAGTTGAAAGAATAACTTTGGCGTAATCACATGTAGATAGACATTTGTCGACGCGTTTGGAACCAACTAGTGTGGTTCATTGTTGTCTTGACGATGAACCACACTAGTTGGTTGGAAACACGTCGACAAATATCTGTCTACATGTGATTTACCCCAAAGTTATTCTTTCAACTATTATGGATCACAAAATCCTCAATTCAACTATATTAGGAGTATATTATTTAAAAATTTAAAAATAATTTTAATTGTTAAAGGTTTTTTATTTTAATTTAAGGTGGATTAGGATTTGTTAATTTGTTATTTTTTATTTTTTAATTGACGGCTCTAGTGTGTTACAAGTATGTTAAATTGTATTGGCTTTTAATAAATTTATTTAGCAAAATGATCCATTTTACAATAAAATGATTAATTAGGTAAATATGTACATTGGTAAGTGTTGCAATAATTTTTTTGTTATATTTATAAAATATTCTTAATATGTCAACCATATTAATATATTTAATGTGGTTGCACTAGTTAATATATTCATATAAATTAAATGGTTAATAACAATCTATAAACATAAAAAACACTTATCTTATTATACATTCCAAATCATTAAAATTTAAAAAATCATAAAAATTAATTAAATTATAATTTATTTTTAGACTATTATTTATTGCTATTTTTAAAAGAATTAATGTATGAGTTAAATTATATATATATATATACATTTTAAAATAACATGTAGCAAGACTTTTAACTATGGAGATCATCTCTTATGGAACTTCTTAATCTTTTAATAAACTTTGTTACAATATCATGGAACCAATACCCATGCATATTAATACTAGTATAAATACCCCAAAAACATAACTCATATTCATATAACATTTTTTTTATTAATCATTTAATTGGAGAAAAAACTAAATTATAATTTTATTTTAAATTATTATTTTTATTTGGTTAATATATAAAAGAATTAACATATGAGTTAAATAATATATACATTTAAAAACATATAAGAAGGCTTTTAACCATGAAGATTCATCCTCACTTTATCATGGAATTTATTGATCTTTTAATAAATTTTGTTACAATATCATGGACCAATACCATGACTTATTAATACTAGGTAAAAATCCAAAAAACCATAACTCAAATTCATATAGCATTTTTTTATTAATCAATTTAATTGAAAGACAAAAAGGGCATAACTACTTTTAAGATAAATCTCAATCTTTAATTTGAAATATTACTAAGAATATTTTAAAGTATTGATGAAAGTTAAATCCCTATTATTCACCTAATAATTATTGATAAAGCCCTATTCTCAAATATACACCCCTATAATAATAAAAATGAAATTAGTTGTAATGCACTCTAAAAACTTTTTTTGTTTTTTGTTTTTGTTTAGGAAACTAAACATATTACTAAAGAGTAAAGTGATAAATCTCTATATAAATGATGAAAATGACCACACATTTCATAATAAAGGGATGTAAAGATGAAATGTTTTTTGATTCCTAACTAACCTATTTGGATGGTTTTGAATAAAAGCCTAAGTAGCATATGATAAAAAAACATTTTCAAATGTAAGTGTTAGATATATATGGAAAATATTGTGCTAGCATATGAGCAGTAGAAATTATAAGGGGTATAGTAGAAGTTATAAGGGGTATAAAAATGAAACAAAAAATAAGGGTTTATTCTCATTAAAAAAAATTGAAGTTAAACATATTACTGAGAAGTAAAGGATATATCTCTATATAAATGATAAAAATGACCACAAATTTCATAATAGAGATCTAAAAATGAAATGAGTTTTTGATCCCTAAAGAATATATCTGATGGTTTTGAATAAAGTTGAGTAGAATATGATAAAAATCATTTTCAAATGTAGATCTGGGATATATATGGAAAATATGGTACACACATATTAGCAGTAGAAATTATAGTAGAAATTATAAGTATATACAGGTATAAAAATGTAGCGATTAAAAAAATATTATGATTAAAAAAAATGGAAGCTAAGCTACAACTGAGCATATCACTAAGGAGTAAAGTGATTTATTTCTATATAAATGATAAAAATGACCACATATTTCATAATGAGGAATCTAAAGATAAGTGGTTTTTTTATTCCAAGGAACGTATGGGATGGTTTCGAATAAAAGCACAAGTAGCATATGATAAAAAAAAACATTTTCAAATGTGAATGTTAGATATAATGGAAAATTTGGTGCTAACATATTAGGAGTAGAAATTATAAAGGGTATAAAAATAGCAATTAAAAAAATATTTTGATTAAAAAAATGAAACTAAGCATATTACTAAGGAGTAAAGTGATAAATATTTCACAATAGAGGGATTTAAAGATTAAATGATTTTTGATTCTTAAGGAACATATTTGATGGTTTTGAATAAAAGCCTAAACAATATATGATAATTTTTTTTACAAATGTAGATGTTGGATATATATGGAAACTATGGTGCCAACATATTTTACAAATGTAGATGTTGGATATATATGGAAACTATGGTGCCAACATATACTAGCCTTAAAAATTATAAGGGGTATAAAAATATAACAATTAAAAACTAAGGCTTTAGCGATTAAAAAAATATTTTGATTAAATTTTTTTTTGAAGCTAAGCATATTATTGAGGAGTAAAGTGATATATCTCTATATAAATGTTTAAAATGACCACAAATTTCATACTAGAGAGATCTAATGGTGAAATAAATTTTTGATTCCTAAGAAACATATTTGATGATTTTGAATAAAAGCCCAAGTAGCATATGATAAAAAAAAACATTTCAAATGTAGATGTTGGATATATATGGAAAATATGGTGCCAACATATTAGGAGTAGACATTATAAGATGTATAACAATGTAGTGAAAAAATTGTGCTTATTATATTTGGTGAAAATAAGGGTTTATTTTATTTCAAAACATGTATTAGGAAGGGGTATTGTAATGCCTGCACACGTGGATGACAATATGTGCATTACCTAGGCAATTATGGAGGGTTGTCATAGAAGGTTGTAATGCTAGACATTGTCTACTTGATCAACGTATGGAGTTGTGAACTATTCCAAGTTACCTTCATAAAAGTTGAGACGCTTTGGGCACAAGGCCTAGATGTTGAATCCATGGGGTTGTTTGTTCCTTGATTGGTGAATGAGCTACCTTTAGACACACTTTCCAAGAGTACTTGTTGGATGCACTTGGGTACATTTGTTGGTTGTATTTAGGTGCATTTGGTGCTCTTAGATGCAATAGGCACACTAGGCACATTGAATTCATTTGGACACATTAGGTGCATTCGGTGCACTTAGACACATTAGACACATTGGGTGCATTTGATTGGTGCATTTATTGGAAATAGTTGGTTAATAGACAAGCATGCAAAAGACACAAAAGTTAACAAATGGCACTTGGGTTCACTTGGACTTGGAGTGGCTTACACAACTCCTAAGAAAAGGGCAAAGGCAAGTCAAGTATACTATAAAAGGAGGATGCCTCAAATGTGTTAAGGCATTGATGAAGAGACACACAAGAATGTAAAGTGTTCTACAATTTTGCTAATTTCAAGGTTGACACAAGAGGACAAGTTTGGATTTGGCTAAGTGAACAAAAGAAGAAGAAAAGACTGTAAGAGGTAAGATTACATTTTCTTTAGGGGTTGGAATGATAACTCTTGTAGGTAGTTGTTTTTGAAAATTATGGTTTGTGAATGAGACACAAACAATTGTATGCACTCCTCTATTGTACATTATAAGCTTCTTCATATAAACAAAGTTAAGGCATCCACCCTCGATGCCACTTATACTTGTCTATTGTGGCTTCTTTACATGGTGAATGTTATGATTATTATAATGCATTTTGTTGGTTACTTGTTGTTAAATTATTGGCTAAGTATAAAGTATTATTAAGATTATTTAGGGTTGCGGTTGGACATTTGCCTAGTTGGATGAACTTTGGTTGTATTGAACTTAATTTTGCATCCAACATATTGTAGCATAAGGTGAGGTTATGGGCAGATCTTAAGTGAAGAGGTTGATTGTAGTAAGTGTTGGTTTTTCAAATCCTTGTGGTTGAGGTAATGTAATGCCCCATGACTAGAGATTATGAAAATAATTTTTTTGGGAAATAATCTTAGGTCTGTGATAGATGGTATTAGAGAGCGATTTCATCGTAAAATTGGTTTGAGAAACTTATTGGATGCTCTTCACTATGTTCTAAAAGGAAATGATAAGTTGGGAGGGTGGTGTGACCTATTTGAGCAACTTTATGATCATTTCTGAATGAAGAAGTTGCTTATGAATCTTGGGAATTCATTAAAGAAACATCTAGCATAACATGTATTGTAGAGACCCCTCTTTCAATGGTCATATGGAATATTTCCAATAGGTGTTGGATACTAAATGAAGGTGGAGGGTGGTGATATAGATTTATTGTTGTAGGTCACATTTGGTTTATCAATAGCTTGACCAAGTGTCCCACCATGCCTTAGAGTATATTTAGGCTAAGTTAAACTACATGCAACACTCATAGAGGAAACACATCATAGTATCTTGGGTTCAAGTGTTGTTACGCCTAAGCATTCCACCACAAAAATTTTGAATATGACATTATATGCCACCTAATGATATTCCATTTCATAAATAAACAAAATTCTTGTTTCAACTTGTTGTAGTTCATTTCTTTTAACAATTTATGTATAACATGCTTCTATGGTAGATGAAAAGGAGAATCCCTTCTTGGAAGAGCTATGGTAGATGAAAAGGAGAATCCCTTCTTGGAAGAGTCTTTGTGGTGGATAGGTACCTAGGTTTTTAGATAAGGGAAAAATATAAATTATCTTTGTTATGTGGATATGATCATCCATGGAAGAACACTATAGGCATTGGAGGATTTCAGTGTCTCACAAATTTTTGAAGCAGTGGGAAGCAAGCTTGGACTTAGAGTTGGACCATGTGGTACTTCAGTTAAGACAATCAATTCTAAGGATAAGGCAATAGATGGGGTTGCATCCACGATTCAAATACAATTGGAAAAGTGGAAGGTTATTCAAAATTTACATTATTACAATTAGATGATTATGAAGTCATCCTTGGGCAAGAATTTCATAGGATAATGTAGTCAAGTCTCATATCATTGGAAAACAAGTTGGTGATATTTGGTGGATGGAAGACTTGTGTTATATGTACAACACAAAAATAACTAGATTGTAAGATGAAAATTGTGTTTTAATGAAGAATGAAGAGGGTGATTCGGAACTTAGAGACTCAAATTTTTGTCTCAATTATTGAGGAAGTGGATGAGGGTGGAGTGGGGATGCCTGTTGTACTATCACTTGCCAATGAGTTGGACAAATTTGCAGATCAAATGATTGATTCTTCACCTAAAGTACTCCTACATAGGCACACCATTGACCATCATTTTGAGCTTGAATTTGGGCTATAGCCTTTGACTAGAGCACCCTATCAACCTTTTGATCTAGATTTAGAAGAGTTGAGGTGGTAGTTGACTAAGATCATAGATGTTAACTTCATCAAACCTTCCAAGTTTCCATATGGCATTCATGTCATGTTTTAAAAAGAGAACGACATATTATAATTGGGGATGCGGTTGGAATATCACACATTGAATGAGAAGAACACAAAAAACTAATATGCCTTATCTTTGGTAGTAGATTGTTTTGACAAACTGGCTAAGGTAAAGGTTTTCTCAAAACTATATTTGAGTTTGTGATACTAGAAAGTATGAATTGTAGAAAGAGATGAGCCAAAGACAACCATGTGTGACTAGGTATGGCAATTTTGAATTCCTCATTATAACTTTTAGGCTATGTAATGCTCCTACTACCTTTTCACCTTAATGAATTATGTGTCTATATCTATCTTGGATAAGTCTTTAAATGATATTAGAGTGTTTAGTGAGAACATGGAAGAAAATAAGAAGCATTTGGTAAAAGTTTTTGAGGAATTGTGACAAAATTAATTTCACTTAATGAAGTCTAGGTGTGACTTTGGGTAGACCAAAATTGGAACATTCTTAGCCCATTAGATTGGACAAGAATGTATGCACATAGATCTTGTGAAGATCAGGGAAATTGAGGGTTGGAATAATAATTCACGAGGTAATAAGTTTCCTTGGTTTGGCTAACTACTACTGTGAATTTGTTGAATATTACTCTAAGATTTCAACACCACTCAATGAATTTTTGGAAAAGAACAAACCATAGAATTGGATAGAGAAGTGCAATGCAACATTCTATTAATTGAAGCACAAACTTGTGTTGGCATCAATGTTGAAGCTGTTAGGCTCTGAGTAGTCATTTGAAGCGTAGAGAGATGCTTTAGACTCTGATATTGGAGGAGTTTTTTCATAGGAAGGCCATCTAGTGGGATATGAGAGAAAAACATTACATGATTATGAATGGAGGCATTCCATCCATGATAAAGGCATGATTATAGATATACCTTACCTAGAAACATGGAGGCACTACTTGGGAAAATTGTTCATTGTGAAGATGAATAATGTGGAAACAAGTTACTTTTCCACCCAATTTAAGTTGTCACATAAGTGTGCATGGTGGAAAGATATCTTATAGAGTTTGAAATGACCATTGAGTACAAACCATGTTGTAGTATTCTTAACATGCAGAAAATATTAGAAGTGTGAAATATGACATAAATACCATAGAAAAAAACATAATGTTATAATAGAAAATGAAAATATTCTATTAATATTTGCAACAATATTTTTCACTTGTCTCTTCGAGGGGGCAACCTCCAGTAGAGTAGATCCCAATTACAACAACACAAGACACGACTTCCCTTACTATATTCAACTATATATAGTTTCATGAGATCCAAAACCCTAAATACTCATGGTCCCTTACATAATGTAGGCTAACCACTTTATTTATTAGCTATGGCCCGTTATAACTAAATGTGGTCCCTTTTTTATAATGTGGGTCAACCACTTTCAATCATCATTAATGCAGTTAACTGCATATGATATTTATTTATTTATTAAACTAACTAATCATGAATCTTACGGGGCCCTAACATGCCCTCCCCCTTCAAAAGAAACCTTATCCTCAAGGCTGGAGGTGCATAAATTTATGGAGAATAGTTTTTGGTTCCCATGTCACATTTTTGGTAAGGTGCCTTTCCACTGGATCAGGACTTCCTTAATAGTGGGTTATGAATATGTCGTTCTCGTGAATCCATGAATCGTTATAGTTGGAGCCAAAGAGAACCTTCCTTGGCCAATTCAGGTAGTATGGTATGAACCTTGTAATTGTGCCCAACTACTTTCTTGAGGCAAGAGACATGGAAGACATGGTGGATTTTTGAAGTGGTCGGTAGGGCCAGTTTGTAGGCTATGGAGCCAATATGCTGAATCACCATAAGGCCCATAAAATTTTGGAGCTAATTTTTGGAAGCCCTTTTCTTTAAGAGACATTTTCTTATAAGGCTAGAGTCAAATAAACGCTTGGTCACCAACTTGAAAATACTTTTTGAAGCGATGTTGGTCATCGTGTTGCTTCATCCAATTTTGCGCTTGATGGAGACTATCCTTCAGAAGAGCGAAAGTGGTGGCTTGGTTCTGAATAAGCTTATCAACTAGCCACACTTTTGAAGATTGTGGAAGATAAGAAGTTGGAAAAGGTGGGAGTTGGCCATACACCACATCCTACAATGTCATATTGGTTGCTTCATGATAATTAGCAGTATACCACCATTATGCTAAAGGTAATCACTGCCCCTATTGATGTTGTATGTCAGAAGCAAAGCACCACAGGTAAGTCTCCAAACATTTGTTTACCGCTTTAGTTTGACCATTTGTCTAAGCTTTATATGCTATACTGATTTGGAGTTTCTTGAGGTGTAAATTGAACTACTCCTACCAAAAATTGCTAGTGAAGTTGGGATCTCAATAAGACAAAATAGAAGTAGGCATGCCATGCAATTTGAAAATTTGATCCATGAAGACTTGAGCCACCAAAGCTAGAGTGAATAAGTTTAGTAAGGCACAAAAATGGGCATATTTGGAGATTCGATCAACTACCACCATGACAACTGAATTATTTTCTAATTTAGGGAGATCTGTAATGAAGTCCAAGGAGACATCCATCCATATAGAAGCAGGTAGCGAAAAGGGTTGTAAGGTTCCTGGTGTATTCATGGTTTCCCCTTTATTGTACTAGCATACATCACATTCAGCTACAAATGTAAGAATGTTTTGTTTCATCCCTTCCCAAAAGAAAGAATGACATGCACAATCATAAGTCTTCTGAAAGCCCAAATGTACTACAATGGGTGAGGAGTGTAGCTCTGCTAAGATGCATGGTTTAAAAGTGGAATTAGGGGAGAGAAACACATGATCCTTATATTAAAGAACACCTTCCTGCCAAGTGTAACCTACTGGGGAGTTAGGATCTGCTTGTAACCTTTAGATTAGCTGGGAAACTAATGGATGGGAAAACCATTTGTTGCATGCCTCCTCAATCTAAGATGGTATGATAAAAGATAATATAAGAGGGTGTCATCCTCATCAAATTATCAAGGCAAGGCATTGAACACAACATTGTCTCGACCCTTCTTATAAACTATCTCATAGTCATAGCCCAACATTTTGGTAAGATGTTTATTTTGTTTCGGAGAGGATAAGCACCACTCCAAGAAATACTTCAGATTATGAAGGTTAGTTCAGATCTAGAAACATCTTCCAAGCAAGTACAATTTCCAAGTGTCTATTGCATGTAGGATGACCACCATTTCATTCTCGTAAGTGAATTGACCCAAATTCTTACCACTTAATTGTTGGCTTGTGAAGGATATTGGTCGACCTTCTTATGCTTAGACTGCTCCAATGTTGGTCCCGAGGAATCACATTTAATCTCAAAGGGTTTTGTAAAATTTTGGAGGGCCAATATTAGGGTGGAAGACATGGCCCATTTGAGATCTAGGAAGGCATGTTGAGCTACTTCTGTATAGAGGAATTCATTTTTCTTGAGAACATTTGTCAGGGGTCTGGAAATGCGTCCATAACTTTTGACAAATTTGCAATAGTATCCTGTGAGGCCCAAAAATACCCGTAGAATTTTCAAGCTCCAATGTTGCAGCCAATCTTACATCGCCTGAATCTCTTTTGGATCCACTTGTACTCCTTCACGACCCACAATTTGACCTAGATAATCCACCTCTTCTATCCCAAAAGAACACTTGGACAATTTAACAAATAATTTATTATCCTTAAGAAGTTACAATGCCTTCTCATCATGTTGAAGATGTATTTCCCATGTTTTGTTGTAGATGAGTATATCATAAAAAAATAACATGACAAACTTATGAGATATGGATTGAGAAGGTCATTCATGAGACTTTGAAAGGTGTATGGGGAATTACAAAGACCAAAGGGCATAACCAAAAACTCATAGTGACCTTCATGGGTTTTGGATTTTTCCTTCAGAATGTTTGGTACTTTCATTATGATTTGGTGATAGCCCAAACAAAGATCCAAATTGGTAAAGAATTGGGTGCCATGGAGTTCATCAAGGAGATCATTGACTACTAGAATATGAAACTTATCCTTGATGGTGAGCTTATTGAGGGCCCTGAAGTTAGGACACATCCACCACTCCCCAGCTTTCTTTAAGACCATGACCATTGGGGATGAATAAGGGCTAGTGTTGGGATGAATAACTCCTGCGTCTAGTAGCTCCTGAATAATTTTTTAATCTCGTTCTTTTATGCAAATGGATACTTATAGGGGCAAAATTTTGGTGGCTAACTACCTAGAATGAAAGAGATGTTATGACCATGCTCACCCCGAGATGGGGGTTAGCTCTATGGATTTATCAAACACCTGATGGTGGTGACCCAACACTATTTGTAGATCTGGATGAATTTTGCCAGGGCTTGATTCAATGGTCTGGATTGAATTTAATTGATAAACTACTGGATGGTGTCCCTTTTTTAAAATCTTCTCCATTGTATATGAGCTAATGATAGTAGGAGCACCTGCTTGGAGCCCCAAAATCATATGAGTGTGTCCATTCTACTTGAAACTCATATATAACTCATGAAATTCCATGGTAATGGGGCCCAATGTTCTAAGCCATTCGGATTTGAGTACAATGTCACAACCTCCCATCTCAATGGCAAACATGTGGGTTTTAAGGTGATAATCCCCCATCTGAAGAATAATTTTCTCACAACATCCTTCAAATTTCATGGTCCCCACATTAGCTATGAGGATTTGAAAATTGGATACTCCTCCCACATGTATTTTGGTTTCATCATCATAAATATTGTTGAGTTGAAAATATTGTTCCATTTGTGCTACTGACAACATTGGGTTAGAAATGTCAAATTTGTGCATGTCAATCTTGGGTGCCTTATTGCTAGAATATTAACGACCCTCGTGGAAATGATGATACCTCTCATATAGATGGTGTCTAGATTCTCCTTCTAAGTAGGCATCGACATGGTTCCCCTCCTCCATGAGGTCTTTGGCCTATATGAATTGCTTTATGGGTTCCAGGGCCCTTGCAATTTCAGCTTGGACTTTTTTCTCGAGGTTTTCCATAGCTTGAGCCCTCATAGTTGCCATAATTGCTTAGGTCAAAATTTTGGGTTACTTAAAATTAGTATGGCTGTAATGGGTGTGACACAAGAAAAATTTAGGACCACATGAAAAATTGATGCTTACTAGTGGATGGTATTGTTATCACTCCAGGAAACTCTCCTAGGTTGCAGCTCGAAGATGCCTGGTAACATATAATCTTCAATATTGTTCTCTGAACTATTGGAATAAATGATGGTTTGGATCAAGCCAGATAACCATTTCAACTATGTTTTTACTCAAGACGTGCATGAACACCCTCATATTACAAGGATTTAGACCACTAATGCTCAATAATTTGTAGATTCAATGAATGGATGGAGAATACTGACCATACCGATAGATGCATATATAAACATAAATGAATGGCTAGCTACAGGGAACAAAAGAGAATACTGATCGTACTGGAAGATGCATATATGACCACATATGAATGGCTAGCTATAGGCAGTAAAGAAGCTTGCAAATCTAATTCATCAACGCAGAGATAAGATGATAGTTATCTGGCATTAGACACAAAAGAAACATGAACAACCTATTCAAGTGAAAGCTTAGAACATAAGAGAAAATGAACATTGAACATATAACAACAAAAGAAGATTGTATTACTAATGAATGAAGATGAGAAGCTTGAGTAGCAAAGTCTCATTAGTCTCCAGAAGTTGAACCTGTATTACATCTTACTTTCAGCGATTTATAGTTTTTTACAATCATCTAAGCCTTCTGAGGCTTGAGAGGTCTTAATCTATCCCCCTGTCTTGTTTAACTATTTGATCTCTAACTAGGCCAGCATGGCTCGGAGGTTTCTTCTCTTGACAGAAGAATAACCATATTAAGATATTTTGGATAGTTTGTTGTGCTGTCTGGGAGCTCTCTCATGCCAGAGATGCCCCATGATGTTGGTTTTGATGAGTTGTGCTGGGCTGTCGATGCTTCTGATGTTTTGGGCAAGCTGTGCTATCTTTTCCATGACCATTCTGTTTGTTTGGACAAGATGTGTATGCTATGGCTCCATGATCACTTTCCAGCCTTTTTTTTCCTGGCAAACTGTCTCCCGAACTATGCTGTGAGGTGGAAAGGGTCCTCAAGTCTCTATTTTCCCTTTGAAATGCAAACAATGATTGTTTTTTGTTGTATACAGAAACGTTGTAATACCAAGAAATCCCACCCATTTTGCTCCTTTCGGACTTCAAAAGTCCTCAAGATGGTTTAATTATCTATCAAGTCTACCCTTGGGTCGCTGTTGCATGTCGCACTCAACCTGTTCTATGATTCCCATTATATTTGGAAATACGTGAAAAAAACTGAAAAAATTGGAAAAAACGGCTTCGGCGGACTTGAAATAATATATAATTTCATTCCAGAAACCCATTGGATCTATGTTTCATCGCTATCGCATTGTCCCAAGGTTCCTTTGTATTTCATTTAAACAACGAAAACACACAAAAATACATTGAAAATGGGCTTTGGCGGATTTGAAACTATATATATTTTGCTTCCGAAACCCATCAGGTTCAGATCTTATCGCATCAGACACATATATGCAAAGGCCACGCCCCTTAAGGTTTCCACTGATAGTGATATAGCGATGCGATAAATCATAATCGCGCGTCGCTCACTCCTCGGGTCCTTCATATAACATGGCATATGCTCCCCGCCGATAGCGATATCACCGATATTGGTGATCAGCATATCGCTTGGCCCGATCTCATTGTGAGTCTACTCCAAATGCCTCTGATGGCCATTGCCGATATGATTAGCCGCTTAGATTTGACTGATCAAGATCTGGGCCGTTGATTGGTCAGATCTAATGGCAGCTGTGTGTTGCCATGTTTATGTTTGCAATACTTTATTTTTTCACATTTTTGGAGTGTTTTAGCCTCCCGATAGTGTTTTTCTACCCTTCCAAGGGCTCTCAGCATGTGATGGTTTCGCTCTTTGGATGATCTTAGTGAAGATTTTGAAGACTTTAAGAGCAAATTTAGATCCATTGGCATCATTTTGCTGGTTTTTGGAGACCTTCAAGAGCATATTTGGATCCAATTTTGGGCCTTTTGTCAGCGAGGCTAACAGGTATCACTATGATCAAATCACCATCTTGAATCTTATGGGATAGGTCCCTTGTAAGAGGAATTTTGGGACCACCAACATTTGTTTTTTACTCCAGTAGGAGTATTACTCCTAGATGATCAATATTGCGGCGACCAAAATCCAAAAATATCGATACTACAAAATGTGTAAGAATTTGGCAGTTCCAAATGATCAATACTGTAGTGGTAGAAACCCCAACTTTTGGATACTGCAAAATATGTAGGAATTTGTCTATCCCAATTGATCAATACCGAGATAAAAAAAACCCCAACTTTTGGATATTGCAAAATGTGTAGGAATGTGATGGACAACAATAGGAAGGGAGGGAAATATGGTATTAAGGAGTGTCAGGTGCTATAGATCATGATATACGATAGGGTTCTAATAGTAGTAATCAACCCAATATTTTATAGCACCAACTAAGGAGGATCAACCATTCCCTTAGTCATACTACCTGACTACCCTTGGTACATGCAAGTAATCTCCCCGAGCGTAATTCTCAGTGTACTGTAGTATCAAGACACCATATGGCTTATCAAATGTTGGTTTTAGGGTAACCAAGGGGGACTTGTGATATACCTGAGTTACATGGAAGAGAAGTCAATGTACATGGGTTGTCTAATGTGCTACTACTCAAAGGGGTACCAACAAGGGTTACAAGGGAGTCAAATAGACATGACCACCTCTTGTAGTTCCCATGTGTATTCTTATCCAACCATAGGTTGATGTGCGTAATGACATATCTCTATAGTTTAAAGATGCTAAAACACGTCTCTAGCCTATTTTGTTTTTGCTAAAATTGGTGGTGCAGTTGGGTCGAGAAAGTGCTATGATACCACTTGTAGTATGTTTAACCTGTAGAAAATATCAAAAGTGCGAAATATGCAAACAATACCATAGAAAAAAACACAATTTTATTATAGAGAATGGAAATATTATATTAAGATTTGCAACAATATGGTTCAATTGCCTCTTCTAGGGGGCAACCTCTAGTGGGGTAGAGTTCAATTACACCAACACAAGATAAGAATTCCCTTACTATATTCGACTACATATAGTTTCATGAGATCCAAAACCCTTACTACTCATGATTCTTTGCATAATCTGGTTTAAACACTTTATTTATTAGATATGGCTTGTTACAACTAATTGTGGTCCATTTTTTATAATTTAGGTCTACCACTTACAATCATCATTAATGTGGTTAGCCGCTTATGAGATTTATTTATTAAACTAAATAATCATGACTTTTACGGGGCCCCTTGGGCCTGTTACATTAATAAAGGGGTTAGGGTAGGACCTTAACACATGAAAAATGAATGTAATAGAGGACACCTTGAGTGAGAAGGAACAACTTGCAACCCTAGAGGAGGATGGTATTTATGGGTGCCCAAATGCAAGTTTTCATATATTTGTAAGAGAATAACAAAGAGGGATTGCATAAGAATCCCACAACTTTGAACATCATGAAGTAGGTGAAGGAGGAAAAAGATGAAAGTTTTGGATGGACAATATTTTTTTGTAGTTTGGTAATCACATTAATGTGCCTAAGTTACCTAACCTTTAGAAGGAACTATGGAATAAGTGCCATTATTTTCTTTGGGTAAGTCAACTATGATAATGAAGGACGAGATTGTTGGAACAAGGTTATACTAGGAACCTATGAGGCCACATGTGGAAGAATACATCCAAATATGTCATGTATGCCAACAAGACAAGGTAGACTCTAGAATGTAGGTCAATCCACTCCAACATTTTTCCAGATCTAGAGAGACCTTGGGCAAGTTTATTTATGGACTTTATCACTCCACTTCTAGTTTTACAAGGTTATAATGTGATTTTGGTTATAGTTGACCAATTTTTCAAATATGAAATATTGATTCCAATGAAGGTGCCTAGTGTAACAAAAGAGGTTGCAATTTTTTTATTTAATCGTGTTGTGACTAGGGTTTACCATTGAACATTCTGTTGGAAATAGACACAAGTTTCATTAGGCGGTTTTGATAGAGTTTTTGAAGCTTGTTGGAACCAAGTCATTGATGAGTTGAAATTAGCATTTGTAGACTAATGGATACAAAAAATGTATCAATGGAAATTTAGAAGAATACCTAAGACATTTTGTTCATGTAGATCAATTGAACTAACCAGAGTTGTTGGATGCAACATGTAGAAGAGTTGTGGGATACAATGTATTTGAGTTGGTAAATATACAACAAATATTGGTATGCCACATAGTTCTACAAGGATACCATGGGTACAACCCATTCGTCTTGAGTTTCATGAAGGAATGGAAAGATAGATTGGAGATGGTTCATGTCAATATGATGAATGTGGTAGAAAGGATGAAGCATTGGGAAAATTATGGTAGAAGGGAGGTAGAATTTCAAGTTGGAAACTTGGTCTTACTATGTTGGGAAAATAGTAGTTCAAATAACCAAATGTCATGTATGCTGCTTTGTTGTGGAGGTTTGAAGGACCATTCAAGGTACTTGAGAAGAATGGAAATTTCACTTACAAATTGGAGTTTCCAAAACACATGAGAGCTCACCATTTGGATTTCCATATAATTAAGTTGAAGCCTCGTAATATTGTGGTATGTGATCCTAAAACACCCACATTAATTATAGATAGATTAGATTTATAAGTGGACAAGATACTTGCACATAGGGCTATCTATTTAAGTGAGAATTGAAGGCAAGAGTAATTTGTCATCTAGAGAAAAAACCCTAAAGGGAATAATAGTTGGGAAAGTATTGACAGTGATGGACCTACCAGCATTCAAGGGGGTATTCCCAATATGTGGTCCCAATTAGACCTCGCACCGTTTGGGATAGGATCCCCATCCATAATACGACTCGGTTACCATTTTCTTAAAGGTTTTCCTTGGCTCTAATAGTCAGCGAGAGAGAGGAATGCATATGTTCCTTTGAAAAGAAAGTGAGTGTTCCTGGAGAGTGTTTAGTTGTAGGTGTGTCGAGGTTATTCTACTATGGAGGGGGAAAGAAGGTGAGCCTCTAAGAGAGAGTTAGTAATACCACTCTAGTAGAAACACACACAAACGAGAGAAATCCATATAACATCCAACATAATAGTCCACAAAGATGAAACGATCATTGAAACCATTATAACACATTCTCAGTATGATAAGCACTAAAATAACTGAAATAGTTCAACTAATTTAGTACATGTGAAAACAAGCATGAATCTTAAACATTCACAGAACAATTTTACAAATATTCGTAATCCATGCATGAAGAATGTGTTGGCCATCAAGCTTCATATATTAAGCAAAAGTCCCAAGACAAATGTATACAACGAACACCACTAACTCCAATAGTGAAGCATTGGAGCCACTACTTGCTCCCTAAAAGAATTAGCTTGTCTCTCTGATGCCTCGCGGGAGGAGCCAAGGTGAAAAGTATTTTGCTTGTACAATGAGGGTGTATATATAACCAATGCGGTGATCCTTCACCTCCCTTGTGACTCTAGGACTACCCTCATTATTGTTTGACTTCCCTATGAATTTTTGACTTTTACATGACTCTTCATATTCTGTACATGTCCTTTGGACTTCCACTTTACAAAACATTTTCAAATAATAATTTACATAATCAACAAAATGATGTGGCATATGATGACTCATGATGTGAGATGACATGACACTGATGACATGGACTGTATGGTGACATGGAAATGTTAAGTCATTCTTGCTACTTCTTTCTACGTGTCTTCTTAAGAATGATATTTTGTCCACTTCCAAACGACATAGAGATGAGGAGTCTTCAGTGTTATCAGGTGTTGAGTTATGATCAAAAATTGATCTCTGTTTGCATTCCATTGATTGATCAACTTACATCTTAAGCTATAGATGTATCTTCTAGCATATTCTCCTTCTCCATATCCTACTTCATCATCATGATGTCATAACATGATATAATTCCTACATATGCAATTCAATCATGATAAGATGACATTAATATGATAAAACCCTAGTTTAAGATGTTGCATGATGATCCATTGACTGAACTAGAACTAGGTGATAGGTTGATGTATATGCTCAGTGATTGCGCAATTGCATAACTCAACTAGTCAAGTGTCAAGTCTGAGCCTTAAGAATGCACAATGTGAAGTTCAAGTTAGACTAGGCATGAAGATTGCACAGTTGGGGAGCTCAAGGAGCCAGGATGAGGGCTTGATGACTAAAGTTTCCCACTACGTAGTGATGGAAGGACAGGGAGGCTATGTGACTGCACAATTGCATATTTCAAGAGCTCAAATGCTAGGATTGAGGACTGAGACTATGTAATGTGTAATTAAGGCCTAACTGGAGAAATGGATTGTGCATTTTTGGAGATTAGGGGCCGGGCTTGAGCATTGAGACTATGTAATGCATAGTCTTGGGATGCAAGAATTTCACATTGTGCAGTGCCAAGAGGTAGGGTTGCTTCTTGAGGGCTAATACTGCACAATGTGCAGTTTTGGAGGGCCAAATGAGTCTAAGTTGCTTGGTGGTTGATAAGTTTTCCAAATTTGACTGTGTGGGAATCATGGGGCTGATGTGCCAGTGACAAGACTCGGTTGTGATCACACATTTAGAAACATTGATGACAAAAACATAGATCATCTAGAAAACATGAACAACATACTTCCCTTAGTGCGACAACTTTGCGATGACAAGTGTGGCACCAAAGATACACTTTACGATGACAATGCCAACACTTGTGCAACAGTGCTTAAAAATTTGGAAATGAGTGCAACACATGTTTAAATGGTAAGCCCAACACTTTTGCGCAAATATTACTCCTTGAAACCACCAAAACAAACTTTCATGCGATGTACAACACTTGACATGCGAAAAGATAACACTTTGATTTTCTTGCAAATGGGACCAAAACACTTAGAGAAAACACATGCAATGAGTCTTAATGTTTGCGACAATAGTATGTAAGACAAAGGTAGGATATGAAATTTGGGTGTAGGCCAAAATTTTGGAGGGTGTTGTAGTAGCGACAACACTTGGCGACACACTGGTAGAATTCCAACTTCTCTTTCTAGGTTGATTCTTTTGTGCAGGGTCTAGTTCTTCAATAAATATTGATTCATCATGCAGATCACTTTGGTTTCCCCACTTACCTCGTGAATAAAAATAGTCCCATCCGTCCATTCTCAGTTGAACACAGACATAAGATCAACAATATAACAATGTTTCGAATTAGGAAAGGGTAGTATATTTCACGAGATTTAGATTTTCAGAGTATAGTTTTTTATCTCTGGTGTTGCTCCTAATGAGCCCCAAAAATGGGTAACTTTATGGCCTCATTTTGCCTATTATTCTCATTTAATCCACCATTCTCTATAGTTTTATGCATGCTTTTGAATATATTTATGTTAATTGAGTAAATGGGAATATTCGCTTGACCACAAAGTCTAATACGTGCTTATTGTAGATTTTTGGACAATTTTGGACCTAGATCAGGCATTTATGAGCAGATTGGCAGCCAAATACGAAGAAAAAAGGCTGAGGATTTATAGGAGGGGTGTCTCTTGCACTAATTGACCCCTTCCTTGAGTTCTCCACCATCAGCTTGGAGTTTAACAACCCACCAAAGATTATTTCAAGGGGTAGCCGAGTAGGTCTAGGGAAGTGGCTGATTAACTGCAATTTTGGGCAGCCAAGCCCCTAAAGTTAAGGAGGACTGTTGGGAGTCCTCACTTGCATAAGTAGGAAGGCTTCAAGCCTTGGTAGTTTAGCTATTGAACATTTTATATTTGCACTTTAGTGCAACTTTGCATTCGGCTCATTTTCAAGCTCCTTATGGAAACAATTTTGTGACATGACTATTATTTTTTATTAATGAAGATGGATCTCACTTTGCACCAAATTTGAGCTTTCTTAGGAGACTATAGCTCTTGGGTTTGGGCCCAACCCAAGTGCCAGTACCTCCTTTGTGTACTTTTATGTGTTTTATTGCATTCATAGAATAATTTCTGTTATTTAGGTTAAAATCTTTCTTTGTTACTTAGGTTGTTTTTTATGATTAAGATATTTTTTCATGCTTCAGGTTGATTCGATAGTTTGGTAACAGAAAATATCCACAAAAAGGCTATCAAGCAGTCCTTGATCTCATTTCTCCCTCCTTGGGATGATGAACTGAGACCAAGGCACACTTGCTGCCACAAAAACACTGTTTTTGCCTTCCAATGCAATTGCTAGTGTTAGATTTTAAGTTGGAAAAGTTGATATCAGTTGTGTCTTCATGTTTAGATTTGTTCTTGCTTAGTTTCCATAGATTTCTTACATGATTTCCTATCTATAAACTTCTATTCATCATGTTTCTGGTTTTTAGGTCAGATTAGGTCAAAATAGATAAATATCTGTTTTTCTAGTCTTTGCTTGGATCAGTTTTGGAAAGTTGTGTGTAGAAAACCTGTAAGACACTCCAGCCTATCCTTCCTCCATCAGACAACCTGCTCCAGTCTCTCTCTCAAGATTTCCTTCCCCCATTCACCATACTTTCCCAACTTTCCCTAATTTCTACATTTTTGTGCAACATTGCTTCCTTCATCTTTGAACAAATCCAACCATCTTCATCACTCCTGAGCTTCATCTACCGGGTCCTAGACCCCTTAACATCCTTATCCATCCTTCATTCCCACTTTCCCACCGTTTTTCCACCATCAACCCTCTAAAATCCACTTTCGGCTTGTTCCTGTAGAACTTCCCGTAGATCCCCTACAGACTTCTTGTAGAAGTTCATGCGAGAAGTTTTTCAAGATCTGATCACTGTGGAATTCTCCAGAAGGGTTCTAGGGACCCCTTAGGTCCTCTTCTCACCTTCCCAACCTCCTGCAAGCACCCACTCCATTTTCTTTTGCCAATAAACCTCTGCAAAGTCAAAAATAGTTAAAGCACATGCATAATAATTCTGCAAAATTACTCAAAAATAAAAAAAGATGATTTTTCCATATTTTCCTTCAGAAATAGCTTAACCACATGCATCTTACCTTTTCAAGAGTCAATGGCATCCATTCCAACATCTTTCATCTCTTTTCTTGCACAAGTAGGGTTAGTCGGTAGAATTAGGGTTTGCTAGGGTTTGCGTTTCCTTTCAGCTTTCATCTTCTTTCTGCAAGTAGATTAGCCTCTCTTGAGTTAGATTTTGTCCATCACAGTTAAAAGCTTCTTCTAAGAGCTCATAGAAGTTAGCTTAAGCTCCTAGAAAACTTGTGCCAGCTCATCAAGTGATAGCCTGTAGTAAGAGCTAGTACTTGTGCATATAACACTGTCGCTTCCAAGTTTGTTACAAGCTACTGGGTTGATAAAAGTAAATAAGGGAGTCCCAGGAGTTGCAACATCATTTTTGCAATACTGGAGCCTACCAGCTCCGTTGTCAACAGGCCTAGACAGTACCCCTACGAAGTAACTACATGTTACACATCATTTTATCATTATTAGGAAAATTAACTCTAAACCAGATCTCTAGCTATCTGATGAAGTGTTCCAAGCATTCCCTTGCAATGTTAGAAGAAAAACAATCCAAAAGCCTGTAAGAATTCTAGATTATATTTCTCAAAACCTACTTTTAAGCACTTGAGTGGTTTCCTAGATAGAATTTTCGTAACCATAGTTCTTACCATTATTTCTTGCACAAATATGTGCTTTGTCTTCCACTATGAAATGCACAAATCTCTTAACGTAATTAAAAAAAAATTATTTCCAGAATCCTTGTTGGAGGAATATTTCCCAACTAAAAGCCTTGAGCCTCTATATACTTAGGCCTCATCCCTTTATTCATTGAGAAAACTCCCTCCCTTTGTGGAACCCTAATCCCTCCTTTTGAGGATCTCATCCTTTGAGGAGAGGAAATCAAACCTCCTCCTCTTGGTCTATAAATTCAACATAGACCAGAGGTTGAATGGAAGAATTTTGAATGTAAACTTATGTTGTTGGAATAAGGTTGGAAAACTTTTCATTGAAGGAGAGGATTGGAGATCATTGGGAGGAGGCTTACGACATCAAGGCTAAGGTTGTATTTCTCCTTCTTATTCAATATTAATACAAAAGAGTGCTTCTTTCCCACTATATTTTTCAATGGAGCTGATGTATTGTGTATTTACTTCCATTTTTCCATTAATAATGATATTAGGTACTAGTTTCCTTGATCACTAGTATGGGTTTTATTGAGTCATTTATCTATCATATGCCTTTTATCGTTTGTTGTTATTATGTTTGAAGGTATGGATTTTGAGCATTGAGGAGCTACATCAAACCATAGCGAGAATCTTCATTAGGTATTTTGTTTGAAAGGTATGGATTTCATATTCCAACATTCTTACTTATGATTCAATAGGAATGAACTCAGGGAAAGATTTACTAGTTTGTTTGTTTGTCACTAGATTCAACCATTGAATTTAGGGAGATTTCTCTCGTCTGCAAGAGTGATTTGTCTGCATAACACTACAAGAACACAAACATTGCTCCACTTCCAGTGAGCCTGGACAGTACCCCGACGAAGTTTCTTGCTTCACCTCTCTACGCAGGAAGCCTTTATCTTCTTTTTCTTTTATTTATATATTTATATAGGACTATGCATAAACACTTATTCATTTCATGGGTGAAAGAGGGATCCCGAGTTATTGAGAGTGGGAGAGGTTGTTCCTTCAAATAAGCATATAAATACCTCTGATTTAGGTTTTCTCATTTAGATTTCTCCCCTTCCTCTTCTACTTGATTGGATAAGCGTGAAAACACTGAAACATAAAGAACCAAGTACGGGTGTAAGGTTTCTAGAATAGACACAATTATCATGGTTCAACACAAAATTCTCCTTACGGAAGGATTGTCTTTTCATCAGAACATTATTGACCAAAAGGCGTAACCACAACAAAGAAGGAGGACCGAAGGTTAGCCAAATGTTGTAGTGTCACAAGACTCTTTTCAGCTCAGCCACACACAAAGAAGTTAGAAAGCATGTTCAAACATGATGCTTATTTACATGGACGAAAACAAATCACAAGACCAAATAAACAAAAAAACCAAAAAAAAACTATGTACATAGGGTAGGGCACAACCCTAAACCATCATTGAAAATATTGTTTTAAGTTTTGGCCATTAATAGGAAGAGAGTCAATCTTTCCATCTAAATACTGAAGATGATATGTGTGTTGGTCAAGTGTTTCATGCACTATGAACGATCCGATCCACAGGGATTGGAACTTAGTATGTTTTCCTTTGTCCTCGTGGGCTTTGTCCCACTTCAAGACTAGGTCACCCATATTGAATTCATTTTTCCCTGCAAACCTCTTATCAAACCACCCCTTGATATGACTTTGATGAAGAGAAAATTTCTCTTTAGCCTTTTGTCTCTCTTCTCGTGGCTTTTGAAGGGTGTCTATCCTACTCTGAACCAATAATCATGGCTTGCCATGGGATTCTTGTGAAATTCGAAGGGCAGGCAAATAGATGTTCACACATAGGATGGCTTCATTTTTATACACTAGGAATTAGAGAGACCTATTCAAAGAAGGTTTTGGCAAGAGTCAGTCAACTCGTAAGGAATTCACCAAAGCTGAGTACCAGCTCCTCTGTTCAGAGAAAATGGTCTTCTTGATGATGTAGATAAGGTTCTTATTGGTAGACTCAACAATAACATTTCCTTGCAGATAGTAATTAGCATAATGTTTCAATACAATACCATTTTCCAATGCAAAATCATATAATATTAACGATGAAAAGTACGTTGAATTGTAAAAAATAAGTGAAGTCAGAATGCCAAATCTAGAAGTGATATTCTATTTGAGGAAGTTGATGACTTCCTGATCATTCACTTACTTGAGTGGAATCACTTCTGTTCACTGCGCGAAGTAATTTGTGGCAGTGAGAATATATTGGTGTTGCTTCAATGAGTGTGGAAAAATCTCACTGATGATATCTGGGCCCAATTTTTGAAATGGTTCTTCCACAGTGATAGGTTGCAATGGGACAACTGACTTCTTTCCTCTACTGTCACACTTCTAATAGACCGAGAACTTGCGGGCATATGCGTGAGCATCTTTCAATAATGCGAGCTAATAAAAACTGGCTCACATAACTTTATGTGCTGTATTGTTGCCCGCAAAGTGTCCTCTGGCTAGTCCATCATGGAGATCATGCATCACTTTCTCTGAATCATGTGCTTCCAAGCATATGAGAAATACTCTGTTATGGTGCTTTCTGAAAAGCACCCCATGCACCAATTGGTAAGATAATTCTTTCAATATGATTGCCCTCTTCTGTCATGCAGATAGTGAGAGGGAAAAGAGCCATGCTTAAGATACTGGCACACATCTACGTACCAAAATTACGAGATAGTAGTGGGGGTAGCTCACTCACATGGTACATCTCGATTTCCTTCTCCCACCAGAGTGGATCATTTTCTGTTGGATTCATTTCTTTTGCTGCTTAACAACATAGACCATGGCCGTTAATAGTGTGAAATGGTTTGAATTCTAGATCATACTCTTGTAAACCGATCATCGAGTTTACTCTTCTCTCTCCCAACTCTTATTGGGCAAACAACAATCTAACTGTTGGTTGTGAAACAAAGATAATACAATGATTTTTCAAAAGATAGGGTTGGAAGTGCTTCACTGCCTTATAGAGTGCAAACGCCTGTTTATTAATGGTGGGATAGTTAAGCTCATGTCCTTGTAGGCTAACACTCGTAATGGACATGGGTCGCTCATTGTTCTGATCATATTTATGTGTAGGCACAACAACAAGAGAAGTATTAGAAACAAAGGTATCGATCATAAAATCTTTGTTGAACTCTGGGTTGTACAAGGTTGGTGCTTTCGTGATAGCTTTCTTAATACAAGAAAATGCATCCTTTTCCCTTTTGCTCCACTTGTAAATTGCATCATTCCTCACCATATCCTGCACAAGTTTCACAATTTGAGTGTAGTCGGAGATGAACTTGCAGAGAAAGTTTATCTTCCCTAGGAAGGACTACAAGGCTTTCTTGTTCACTAGGAAGGGAATCTGCGTAATAGCCCTGACCCTTTCAGGGTCTACTTTAATGTTATGCTCTTAACCTGCAAGACAATACCAGAATACCAAATATGCGAAGAAATATTTCCAGAACATAGAACAATGTGAAATAACAACAAGTATTTTATTATTCAGAAAGCAATGTTCACTTACCTCTTCGAGGGGGCAACCTCCAATAGAGCTGAGCTCAATTACAAAATAAGACACGATGCTCCTCGAGGGGAGTCTCTATCCT
>APFE031720247.1:206377-224104 GCA_000404065.3 Pinus taeda
CACGATGCTCCTCGAGGGGAGTCTCTATCCTTTATATAGGATTCATACATGCAATACCATGGTTCTTATTAATACCATCTATCTAATGCCATGGCCATTTGCAACTAACTATGGTCCCTTCATTAGATGCGGGTCAACCACTTACAATTATTAATATGGGCTTTATTGACTCTTTACTTAACTATAACTATGACTTGATCCTATTACATAAATAAGGGGGTTAGGGTTGGACCCTAACATTCCCTCCCCCATAAGAATAGCCTTGTCCTCAACGCTGAAGCTATGGAAACTGCTGAAGGATAGTGGCTAGTTCCCAGGTCGCATCTTCCGGAGAGGTGTCTTTCCACTTGACGAGGACTTCCTTGATCGTGTGGATGCGCATGTGTCATTCTCGTGTGTCAAGAATCTGTTCAGGTTGGAGCCAGATTGACCCTTCTTCATCCATTTCAGGTAGACTGGTTTGAATTCTACAATGGTTCCTAATCACTTTCTTGAGGCATGAGACATGGAAGACTAGATGGATTTTTGCAGTGGGTGGCAAAGCTAGTTTGTAGGCAACTTCTCCAATGCGTTAAAGTACTTGATACGGTCCGTAGAATTTTGGAGATAATTTCTGACGACCCTTGTCTTTGAGCGATATTTGCTTATATGGTTGTAGCCTCAGAAATACCTGAACCTGTTCTTAAAATTGGCGTTCTGAGCGATGTTGATTTGCTTGTTGCTTCATGTAGTTTTGGGCTTGATGAAGATTCTCTCTAAGGTGGGCCAACATGGCTATGTGGTTATGTAGGAGTTGATCCACTGCTTGTGCCTTCGAGCATCCCTTGATATAAGAAGTAGGGGAAGGAGGGAGTTGACCATAAGTTGCTTCATATGGAGTCATTTTGGTGGTGGCATGATAGTTGGTATTATACCACCATTCGGCTAGAGGTAACCACTGTACCCAAAGATGTTTCTTTTCTGAAGCGAAACACCTTAGGTAGGTCTCCAGACTTTTGTTGACTGCTTCAGTTTGACCATTAGTTTGTGGATGATAGGAACTACTGAGTTGTAGTTGGGTACCTTGTAGCCAGAAGAGTTCCTGCCAAAAGTTACTAGTGAAGATTGAGTCATAATCAGACACAATGGAAGTGGGCATGCCATGCAATTTGAAGATCTGATCCATGAAATATTGAGCGATCAAAGCCGGCATAAAAGGGTGGGGTAGGGTGCAATAATTAGTATACTTAGAAAGCCTGTCCACAACTACCATGATGATTGACTTGTTTCCTGACTTTGGAAGACTCGTAATGAAATCCGTAGAAACCTCTGTCCAAATTGAGGTTGGGATGGGCAATGGCTATAATGTGCCTGGGGATTTGAGTGTTTCTCCTTTGTGGCGCTGATAGACGTTGCATTCAGGTACAAAAGTAAGAATGTCCTTTTTCATGCCTGTCCAAAAAAATGATCTTTGAGTGTGAGCATACATCTTCTGAAAGCCTGAATGTCCTATAGTGGGAGATGAGTGCAACTCTGCCAAAATGCAGCTTTTGAGGGTGGATGTTGGTGATATTACGACTTTGTCCTTGTAGTGAAGAATCTCATCCTGCCACGAGTAGCCCACTGTAGAATTTGGAGCCGCCTGCAATTGATTAATGAGTTGGGAGAGCCAGGGATGTGAGAACCATTCTTTGTGAGCCTCTTCAATCCAGTCTAGAATGGGAAGGGAAATTGTGAGCAGGGTACTTTCCTCCTCAATTTGGCATGATAACGCATCTGTTACAATATTTTCGTGCCCTTTCTTGTAAATTATCTCATAATCATATCCCAACATTTTGGCGAGCCATTTATTTTGTTGTGGTGAGGATAGGCGTTGCTCCAAAAAATATTTAAGGCTTTGATGGTTTGTGTGGATTTGGAAACGTCACCCCAATAAGTATGGTTGCTAGGTATCTACTGCATGTAAGATGGCCATCATCTCCTTTTCATAGGTAGATTGTCCTAGATTCTTCCCACTTAGTTGTTGGCTTGTGAAGGCTAAGGGTTGACCTTCCTGCATTAAGACCGCCCCAATAACCGTACTAGAAGCATCACATTCAATCACGAAAGATTTGGTGAAGTCGGGTACTGCTAATACCAGAGTGGAACACATGGCATGCTTGAGAGCTATAAAGGCCTGTTGCGCTTCATCATTCCAGATGAATGAATTTTTCTTGAGGAGTTGAGTGAGGGGCCTAGCAATGCGACCATAGTAGCCTGTGAGACCCAAAAATCCTCTCAAGCTCTTTAAGGTCTCTGGTTGAGGCCAATCCTACATTGCTTGGATCTTTTTGGGGTCCACCCTGACACCTTCACGCCCCACAATGTGGCCCAAATACTCAACTTCTTCCATGCCAAAAGAGCACTTGGACATCTTGACAAATAATTTATGCTTGCGGAGCAGTTGCAAGAGTTAGATCTACATGCTAAAGATGTGTGGCCCAGGTGCGACTGTAGATGAGGATGTCATCAAAGAAAATAAGGACAAATTTTCTGAGATATGGTTTGAGCAGGTGGTTCATAAGGCTCTAAAAAGTGGATGGGGCATTACAAAGACCAAATGGCATGACCAGGAACTCATAATGGCCTTCATGAGTTTGGAAAGAAGTCTTTGAAATGTCTACTTCTTTCATGTGAATTTGGTGATAGCCCAAGCGAAGGTCGAGCTTAGTGAAGAATTGAGCCCCATTTAGTTCATCCAGCAAATCATTGACAACCGGGATGGGAATTTATATTTGACCGTCAACTTATTGAGGGCCCTGAAGTCTAGACACATATGCCATTCCTCATCTTTCTTGAGCACCATGATCACTGGTGATGAATAAGGACTAATGCTAGGACGAATGATGCCTGCTTCCAAGAGTTCATTGATGATTTTTTCAATTTCATTCTTTTGGGCGAACGCATATCTATATGGGTGCACATTTGGTGGTTGGGCCCTTGGGACCAAAGTAATGCTATGATCATGTTCCCCTCTCGAGGGTGGAAGTTCATGAGGCTTGTCAAAGACTGGCAGATGGTTGTTTAAGATCTGTTGCATCTCAGGATGAATATGAAGCGAATTGGGTTCGAAGGCCTAGATGGCATTAAATTGGGCTATAAATCCATGGTGGCCCTTTTTTAACAATTTCCCATCCTATGTGAGCTGATGATAGAGGACGCTCTTGCCTGGAGTCCATGGAGGGTATGTGTGTGGTTGTTCTGCTTAAAGCTCGTATATAACTCCTGGAAATCCATTGTGATTGGGCCAAGTGTGCGAAGCCATTCAACACCTAGGACAATGTCGCACCCTCCCATGTGTATGGAAAACATGTGGGTCTTTAACTGATAATCCCCCATTTGAAGTGTGACATTTTCATAGTGGCCTTCACATTTCATTGTCCCCCCATCAACAATTTGGACCTGGAAGTTAGAAACTGCTCGGACAAAACAATGCACTGCTTCCGCGACTCTTTGATGGATAAAGTTATGTGTACTGCCACTATCAATCAAGACTACTACCGGGCGATGCTTAATAAAACCTCTGATTTTGAGGGTTTGGGGAGAAGAAATCCCTGCCAATGCATGCAGTAAGATAACTGGTTCTTTAGGTACATTGTCTTGCTAGTTGTCCTCTTCTTCCTCCTCTGGTTCCTCAAGTGGTGGGGCTTCCTCCGATGAACTGTGATTAGTATCATCAATTTGAAAGAATTTGGGCTCCTTGCGTTTATGCTCAGGGGAGTATTTCTCATCACAGTAGTAACACAATCCATGCTTTCTTCTTTCCGCCATTTCTACTGGTGACACCTTTTGAACCTTGAGTGTTTCGGTAGTGCTTTGAGCCTGGGTGGGGCGACCCTTGGCTATGAAATTTGGGCGATTGGATTAGGTCGCTAACGCACGTTCTACTTCACGAGCTATCCTACAAGCATGCAACCATGAGATAGGGTGCTGCACTCGGACGTGGGCTTGTATGTCTTCTTTGAGACCACTGACAAAACATTCCAAGTAGAACTCATCGTGTAGACCTCTTGTGTGGAATGCTAAGGCTTCAAATGCTATAATATATTCGTTCACTATTCCTGTTTGTTAGAGCTTAGTGAGACGACCCAAAATGTTAGATTCATGGTCAAAGCGATACATAAGAGCTTTTTTGAATGTCTACCAAGTCAAGGGCCTTCCATAGCAACGTTGATGCCATTGCCACCATTGCCATCTTTCATTGTCCAAGTACATGCTACCCACACTACGCTGAGTCACATCATCCATGATGTGATTTAGTGCGAAATATTGCTCCATTTGTGCTATCCATGTGGTCAGGTGAGAGCCATCAAATTTATACATGTCTAGCTTGGGTGGTTGCGGTTGGGATTGTTGGTGGGTGCCAAAGAGGTGAAGAGACTGGCTAGACTTTCCCTCAATGTTTTCATTGCCAATATATGCCTCTGCACGTTCCTCCATCTTGCCCTTTGAGAGTGTTTCATGTAAGTTCTTCAGCTACAACAGTACATATTTCAATGTTGATTCAAGGTTGTCAATCCTCTCATTGGCCATAGCTTGAGCTCTAGTTTGTACCATGCACCGATCTGATGTACTTGAAATTAGGGACCGCCCGAAATTTTTGGCACTAACAATTGTATGGTACCATCTTGCTCATCTCATCGACCTGATTCTTATGGGCTAAGTCTCCAATAAGCATCCTGGGGGGTCTCAATTTTTTTTTTTTGACTCTAAACGGAGTTTTACTCCTTAGGAATATTGCAATAGTTGAATCCCAAAAAATTCAATGCTGCCCAAAGTCCTGTGAAAATCATGCCCAGGTATAGGAACCCACACAATTAGTCAAATTTGAATGGTGGATCTGATTGTTGCGACGGCTACAGAGCCCAAAATGCTAGATCTAGATGGCAGATCTAATGGATCTGATAGATCTGAATGGCTGATTTGATAGATCTGGATGGTGGATCCGATGGATCTGATAGATCTGAATGGCTGATTTGATAGATATGAACGACAGAACTGATTGCTGCTGCTGCGACAAAACCCCACCTGCGAGATCTGATCTAGCAAAGATGATGCGTGAACCAGAGACAGAGAAGGGAACTATGGTCTCTAGGAGTGTCAGGTGCTATAGATTGCAATATACATAAGGGTTTGACAGTAGTACTCGGCCCAATGTTTCAGGGCACTAACCAGGGAGGATCAACCGTACCCTTAGCCGTACAACCAGACTACCCTATCGTATGTGCGAGTAATATCCTCAAGTGTTGTTCCCGGTGTACTGTAACAACAAGACGACCGGCGGTTTATCTATGGCAAGGTTTCAAGGGAGCTAGGGGGCTTCTGATATACCCAGAGGGTACTTGGAAGACAGTCCGTGCATGATTCTGTCTAATGCACTACTACTCGAAGGGGTACCCACAAGGGTTACAAGGGAGTCTAAGCGTGACCACCTCTTGTATTTCTTGCGTGCATGCCTCCCCAAATTCGCAGGTTTATGCACACAATGACAGATCCCGTGGTTTAAAGACGTTGGAACACATCTTTAGCCCATTTTTTTTTTGCTAAAAATTGGAGATCCCATCGGCCTTGGAAAGCGCTCTGATACCATTTGTTATGCTCTTAACCTGCAAGACGATACTAGAATACCAAATATGTGAAGAAATATTCCTAGAACATAGAACAATGAGAAATAACAAGAAGTATTTTATTATTCAGAAAGCAATGTTCATTTGCCTCTTCGAGGGGGCAACCTCCAATAGAGCTGAGCTTAATTACAAAATAAGATACGAAGCTCCTCGAGGGGAGTCTCTATCCTTTATATAGGATTCATACATGCAATACTATGGTTCTTATTAATACCATCTATCTAATACCATGACCCATTTGCAACTAACTGTGGTCCCTTCATTAAATGCGGGTCAACCACTTACAATTATTGATATGGGATTTATTGACTCTTTACTTAACTATAACTATGACTCGATATTATTACATAAATAAGGGGGTTAGGGTTGGACCCTAACATCTAATCCCAATTTTCAATATGATATGGCCCAATATATTTCCCTTGGACACTGCAAAATGTCCTTCTTTAGATTGAGATATCCCATATTTTTGACATCGCTCGAAGATTTGTTTCAAGTGATTCTTTGAAAACACTGTGACATCGTCAAGATACACTACCATGCTCTGACCGATCAATCCACAAAATGCAATGTCCATTGCACATTGAAGGGATGCACCAACATTAACTAGCCCAAAAGGCATTTTTTCTGAATGTGAATGTGCCCCACTTCGTTTGAAAGGTAGTTTTAAGTCTGTCACGCTTCGAGACCAGAACTTAGTTGTAGCTCGGATATCCGTCAAGTAAAGAAAACATTTCTGACCCCGATACTGTCTGTAATATCTGCTACATTTATCACACATGGTAATTGTCCTTGTCCAAGGCATGGTTGATATTTCGAAAAATCCATGCACACACATATTTCCCCAAACTTCTTTCTTCCTGGGACCATATTATATACCTAGGTTGAATGCCACACTTTGTAGATTATCCGAGCATCCAATAACTTCCTCAACTCTTTTTGAATCGAGGACTCAAGTGTCGGATGCACCTTCTACAACTTCTGTTGAAAAGGCTTGGCCCCTTCCTTAATTGGGAAGGATGACAAGGTAACACCCTAGGTCAGTCTCCAAGAAGTAATTTCCAGAGATCAGATTTGTGAAAGCAACTGATTTGTTATTTCCCTCAAAGGGTGTAACAATGTGCTTCATGTAAAGTTCCGAGTCTACCTATATTTGATTATTCCTACCTTATATCAAAGCCATAAATAATATTGAACAACATAATTTATAACTGTGAAAATCCAAATAATAAATATGATTTAAAATTAATAATTATTAATATAATATTCTAATAATATTTAAAAAAAAATATTATAAGAAATCCAAAAACAATTTCTCTACCTCGATAGATCACATTCCTAATGGCTAAAATGGTTGGAAATATTTTCTTTTTTCTCTATACCTTTTTAAAAAATTGAGATTATTAATATATCTCCTAACCCGCTTGTCGAATAAGATCCTAAGATCACAAAGAAAAAAACATATTATTAACCAAATTTAATACTGGATGTTAATTATCCAAAATAAACTCGATTAACAAAATAACAATGATATATATATTCTCAACCAACCCCTACTCGAAGGAAATATCGTGTTTACAAGCCATAATCGTTTTTGGAACCGCCTATACCTTTAAAATAAGCTCGTTCAAAAACTCAAAGCCAATGTCACATCAACGAAATTAAGCTATAAGATTTTCAAATCCAAGTGAAGAGTGTGTGCAAGTCCATGGTTGGCATTATTACACGTCGTGGATCTTATTTTTCCATGACTCACATTTGGATTCCTGCTGATTATTATTATTATATGTTGATAATAAAAGAAAATAGGTGGAGATTTATATATTTGAAACAATTGAGTGATTGTAAAAAAAATTTAAAAATTTAAAAAAATTTAATATTTAATTATTTAATATTAATATTTTAATATGAAAGGGATTTGTTATTTAATGTTATATTTTAAAAAATAATAAAATAATATTTTTATTTAACGCATTAAAAAAAATGTAATAAGAAAAAAATAATGTTTATACTTGTTAAATAAAATATATAATTCTATTTTAATTTTATATCAATTTTATACAGAGAAATAAAGTAATTGAAAGTAAAAAATAATAATTTATTGATGTGGGTTTTTTGGAATAATGTGTTGTGTAGAGGTGTGTGATGTTTCGGATGAACACTTGCTAAGGTGTCTAACATTTTAGATGAACACTTGCTAAGGTGTTTGACATTTCAGGTGAAAGCTCACACATCTTCAAGGACAAAAAGCTATATTATAGGAAAGTAGTCTTTAAGTGTGACTTTTTGGGAAAAAAATCGGTTTATTTTCTGATCTAATTTGTCTAGAATCCGAGAGGGATTCATTGAAATCACAAATTTGAAAAGCGAACTCTTCACAATCGAAGTGCCCTAGGGGTTTTTGAGGTTGTTGAATCCATATATGCAGTCAAAAAACCAATTTAAACAACACAAATCAAGTTTTTGCCACAATTTTTTAATCAGATTTCGACCATAAATATGTGAGAAACTCCAAAAAGCCTCACTTAAAAACTACTTCATATTGTAGATGCTAAAGAGTGCTAGACCAAATTAAATAAATAAAGAATATGATTGTTAATGTAATAAATAGCCTTGTGGGGTTAATGTTAATAATCAATCAATCTAGTTTAAGAAGATTTTTTTTTTAATAATTAAAAAAAATTGAACAAAATATTAATTATTCTAGGTCAAATTAACCATGATTTAGTTGAAATAATATAATACTAACTAAAAGGTTAACAATAAAATATTTATATTTTCTATATTAAATAAATAAAAGATGGAAGTTAAAGCTAAAAAGAAAGTAAAGGATTAATGTTAAAATTGGACTATGATGAAAAATAAGGGTTATTAGAGTATTATTGAGAGGATACTGAGGTAATGTAGCTGATTGTAGATAAAGTTAAAGAGAATGAAAATAATTATAGGCAGAAAAAGATTTAGATTAAAATCTAAAAGTAGAATTTAAGGATTGAAATTGAATAAGGATTATGATTGGATTAAGGAAGATTTAGAGTAATTAAAGGATTGAATAAATAATTTAATGGATTAGAAAACATTTAGATTAGGAAAAATACAACGAAAAAAAAGGATGGAAATCAATTAGGGAGAAAACAAGGGATACTCTACTCCTTTCTACTTGAAGCGAATCATTAGGGAAGCTTTTGAAATTCAAAAGTACCCTAATAACTTTAATCGAGACGGATACCAATTAAGCCAATCTTGGAAACCTACTATCCATTTTCTGTCTTCTAAATCAAATTCCCCTAACCTTAATTTCAGAAATCCCCACACTCCCCCGATTCCTTCCACTTGACCCAACTCCTTTCCACTCGAAGCAAATCCTTACGGAAACTCTTGAAATCGAAAAACACTCTAATAACTTTAATCGAGAAGACAAATATCAATTAATCCAACCTTGGAAGCCCACTATCCATTTTTTGTCTTCTAATTCAAACTCTCCTAACCCTAATGTCAGAAATCCCCACACTTCCCGGTTCCTTCCACTTGACCCTGGCCCTCTTTATTGCCTTGTTTTATCCCTAATTGGGTTCCATCCTTTTTTCTCCTTCAAAAAATAATCTAATATATTTTCTAATCCATTAAATTCTTTATTTAATCCTCTAATTAAACTAAATCTTCCTTAATCTAATTCTAATCCTTAATCTGATTCCACTTTATTTTCAATCTCTTTAACTTTATTACCCATTTTTAACCCCTTTTAATCTTTTTCCTTTTATTTGTCCTCAATTTTCTCCATAATCTAACTTATTAACTGTAAATTCTTTTAATAATTTAATTAACCTTTATTTCCCTCCTTAGCCCAATTTTAACATTAAACTTTTACTTTCTTTTTACTTTTTAACTTCCATCTTTTATTTAATATATAAATATTTTACCGTTATCTTAGTTAGTATTTGACCAAAATTAATTAAAATACTATTCAAATTTATTCAAATCTTTTAATTTACAATTTTTTTAGAATATTCTTCTTATACTAGACTGACTTATTGATTATTAACATTAACCCCCCAAGACTATTTATTAATTTATGACCATTTTAACCATACCTTAATTTATTCTACCTAATCTATGTATTTAACAATTTCCATTATTTCACTTTTGAAGGTTGTTTTTATTTATTCTAATTTGAATTTTTCCTCCCTATAATTAATATATTAAAAATAAATATATGGCCTATAAGTTTATAATCATTCACAATTTCCTTATGTCTGCTAATCCATATTCTTCATCTATTTAATCATGGTCTAGCACTCTTCACATCTACAATATAGCTTTTTGTCCCTGAAGATGGGTGAAATGTTCACAGGAATTCCAAAAGAAGCCTACTTCAATATAATTACCACTGTGAAGATCTACATGCCAAAATTAATTTATTTTTATCACAAGGGAGATATGTAATTCCCCACTACTTAATGTGGAGTTAATAGATTGCATGTAAGAGATTACATGATTGATATGTAATTCCCCACTACTTAATGTGGAATTAATAGATTGCATGTAAGAGATTACATGATTGCCTTGAGGGGTGTTTGCTCTCCAACTAAGTATGGTAGAGATGCTATGTGTTGTCTTGCCATGTTAAAAATAAATAAAATAAAAAGTAAAACAATTAATTTAACATTGAGAGTTTTTGGACTCTAGATATTGAATATATATATATATATATCTTGGGTTGGGTTAAAATAAAAATAAAATTAAATATGGTGGAGAATGTTTAACTTAATGGTAGCCTAAATGTAATTTAAAACAGGTTTTAACTTGGTTGAAATAAAATAAAAAAATAACCGCTATAAAGATTAAATAATAAAAAAATAAAATTGGAATGACCCATGGTATTCATGTGGAATATAACTTATTTAAGGGGGAAATTAAGCTAGCTTTGATTCATCTTAGTTTGATGTTATATTTAGATACATAATTATCTTTAGAAAATGATGGCACTGAATCCATGTAGTGTAACATCCCTATCTCCTATACAAGTGAATTTTTGTTTTTTATTTAAATTAACTTTGGAACATTTGATGCTCCTTTATGAAATCTATTGTTTAGCTTAAATTTGGTTGTAATTAATATTTAAATCTTTGAGTTTTATACACATATGGCCTACACATAACATTTGTCTCTCTACCTTCATTCAGATAGTCAACAACTAACATTGTTGAATATATATATATTGTTTAGTGCATATATAGATTATTACTTTATTAGTTGCAATGTGTTGTTCTCTTTTTAGTTATTAATGAGATGGACACATTTGTAATGCCACAACATGAGATAAGAATGTTTGGGTGATATTAATATAGTTCGATGGTTCCAACATAATACATAACTCTTTTCAAATCAAGTTATGATAATGTTTATGTATACACCATCCTAGCCAATGCTCATAACATTGTGCGATCTCTTGTGTTTAATGAACATTCGAGAAGTATTAGCTATCATGCATTGGGATTCACCACCTCTATAGTCATGTTACATTTTGGGTTCTCTTGAGGTTTCAACAGATCCATGGTTTGTAGCATTTAGGGTTGCAATCAATGACAGGGAGACACAATGATTGGTTATGGGGTAAATACCCCTCTCCCACCACTCCATGAAATTCTCATTTTCACATTCTGTCTTCTGAAAAAATCTTTGGAACTACTCACTCTGTTGAGTTTGGATTACCTATGTTCCTCGGTCATTACCCTCCCTTCAACCAATCTGATTCATAGGAATGCATAAGCCAACTTGCGAGAAGGTATGGGTTACTCAACTGTGGAAACCTTCATTTAAATTATCAGGAAGTTTTCGTTCAAAGATAAATTATTTTATGGATGTTTATTTTTTTTTTCACATAGGAAAATCTGGGCAGATCAACCCCGAAGGGAATTAAATCCGCCGGCCAAAATATCAGGGCCTAACCGCAAGGGCATTGATGATAATTGACCCTATGACCTCCCGATCGACGAGGCACTTAACAATAGGGACTTGACCGATTGAGCTAACCTATGGGGCTATTATTTTATGGATTCTGTTTCATCTTGTTGTATTTTTTTTTCTTTTTTTTCTATTTTGAGGATGGGTCAACCTCTGACGTTACTCTAGGGTTTGTTGGAGACCATCCTTTAGTAGTACTCGTCAAATTAATTGGTAGCCTAAGATGCAGAATAGGTAAAATATTTACCCAGTCGTGCACATAAATAAAGAACTGGTTATTTCTTAGCTTAGGGTTTTAAGTTCTCTAGTTTATTTTCTTCACTTCATTGTGCAGGGTTTACATAAATATCCTCCCCAATTCTCATTTAGCCAATAGGTATGAGCTACAAGATTTTACATTGGATTTTTTTTGTTAAATCTTCTAATTCATTATTTCCCTAATTGAATGCCTAGTCGTTTTTTCCATAGGTTGGTTTTCCTTCTTGATATGAAATTGGATTAGGTGATTTCTTCCTCTTTTCCAAAATCAAATAAAACAAAACTTAGGACCGTGTCAATGCTTTGCAAGAATAACAATGGGCCTTGAAACAACAAGTTGTTCAATGTCTCTTCAATCATGAATTAGTCTTCATATGTAACTGAACATAATGAACATAACACATAATCCATGAAGGCATAATGAAGAGCAAGACAAAAGGTTTTTTGACAGAGTCCACCCCTCTCGGGCTACATCTCTAGGCCTATTGACATGACTAGATCACTCATATATTCAATGTAAAATGAAGTACATAAAGTTTGATGCAGGTAAACATGTGGCTATTACCACTACAACGTAATATTATCCTACAAAGAACTCTCACAAACAACAACAACACAAAGCATCTCCTACAAAGATAACATACTCCAATTGAAATGAGCTAAAATGAGCATGTTCATACTTTAATTCTACATTGATGCACACAAACATAACTTCATGTTAAAAGAATTTAAACCTGAGCTGAACCCTGCAAGTTACAACTCCTGCAATAGACTTCTGAAGGTGAGATAACCCCTACAAGGCCTTCTCCATTCCTAAACACCTTCCAGAATGACTTCCAAACCCTGATTGATCCAAACACCCTTAGCTTCAAACCTACAAAAATACTACTTAGATGTTCTCAAATAAGAAAACATAGGTCACCATTGGATACAGAATGTCCAAAAACCGCTAGGTATCCTCTTTTTGAGCTCAAATTCGTCGAAAAATAAAAAATATATGAGCTTCCAAGCTCTCTCATGAATTTCACTGCTAAACATCCTAAAAATTCGACCTTTTGTCAAACTGTTTTACAAATACGCCTCAAAAATTGCTAACAGAGTGACAATTTCGCCCTCCATCGATGCATTTTTTTGGAACTTTAATTTTTCCTCTAACCCCTTGAGATCGAAAATTAGGCTCGTGTGGGAACATATGGCCGTGGGCTGGGCCTTAATGCCCGCCCTCGCTGGCCTAGCCTTTAACTCTGAACGAATGGTTACATGGGGTTCCATGGGACCTAGGGCCGGGCTAGCCACCCGCCCTTCCCGCTGGACCCCTTTTCCTCTGGCGTGCAGTCACTTTATGGTCCATCGGAAGTTGGGCTAGCCCCCACACCTTAGCACCTGCCGTCTTATGCTCCACTCTGCACGCTGTGGTCACATAAGGGTCATGTGGCCTTGGGCTGGTCCCCCATCGGAGCGCCTTCTTCCTATCACCCCAAAGCTTGCGCCTGTGGTTAATGCAGTGGTTATGACCTTAGGTTAGTGATCTTTACTCTGCCCCCGCTCTATTGGCTTTGGAGTATGATTTGGTGGGCTATATTGTTGTGGGCACTGGGACCTCGGGCCGAGGCTAATCCCTAGCCCTTGGCTCTCCTGCCTGTGGTCTCATGGGCACGGGGTGGCCAGGGGCTAGGGTTTAGCCATGACCCCTTTCCCCAAATAATAATTGTGTAAACCTTAAATAGAGGTTGGGTGTTATGGATATTAAGGACCACCATGCACCCTAGTGGTAAGGTGCTTGACTTGTGCTCAACTGGTCTTGTGTTCTACTCCTGTGGGGGGAAGTTTGGCCCATACATAATTTTAATATGCCCTTGGGAGGCCACGTGGCAACCACCCATTGGCCCACGTGGCTCCCAATTATTGGCTCATGAAAAAAACCAAAAACCAATCAGAACTTAGGAAAATTTTACCACTCCAGAGAGGCCAAGTGGGAGCTTGCCACTGGCCCTAAAAAACACAGTCAAACACCCAAATTGCCAATTTTTTTCCTATTTGAGAAAATGGTTAGCGTGCAATAACTTGAGCATCCAGTGTCAGATTGAGGTGAATTGAACGTCATTGGATTCAGAATGATGAGCACTTCAATTTTGCACCAGTTTCAAGAAGTTCTGGGCACTTTAATTTTTTAGCATAAAATTGATCACTTGATCACTTCTATAGAAGAAACTAGTCAGTTGGATTAAAGATTCAAGTTTTTGGACTCCTTAACCCAGGTTCTCTAGTTTAAATTTTTTTCTTTATCTACTAGGTCGATCTTTGGGAAGCCACGTCTGGTAATTGGCTTACCCCCTGACCTGGCGTTCTTAAGGATTTAATAGAATTTGTAAATATGGTTTTGTATTTTGTGAAGTTAGTTCACGTCTTGTCGGCCTTGTGAGTTCAAATTTTTATTAATGGCTTCAACTTAGAATCATTATCAAGGGCTCCTATTCGAATATGGGAACCCTATTGCAGTTGTATATTCTATATATTTATTTTTAATATATTATATATATATAATTATATATATTAATATAATATATATATTATATTATATATATATAATATATATTTTATATTTATATATATATTTATATATATATTATATATATATATATTGTTGGCGAAAAATGGTGAATGTGTTGAGACCTTAGGTTCATACATAGGGGACAAAAAAGGTTCTGCCGTAGTCTAACGTAATGCCAACTTTTTCACCTTACTTTGGAAGAGTAAGGCGTATCACCCAAGGCATGCCACAAACTTACTTATTTGAGGATTTGGAACATGGAATCAAGATAAATCACAGGAAAGAAACCAATACTCATTAAACCAAAAACCATTACATCAAATATACAAACGTAACAACCTATGAATTCAAAAGGACATGTAATTCACATATGCATTCATAATAAATTTTTTTATAAGGGGACACATAAATTCACACAAGAAGACTCTTAAAAATCCCTGCAACTTCTTCTTTCATTAGTTTGGTAACATTATATCAGTACGTTTGGCTCAAAGGCCTCATCGACAAAAAAAGATTAGAAATATAAGATAATACATGACCAAGAGAATACAAAATTGATTGGGCTCAAGAGGCTCCATGGCAAAATTTTAATACACTTCTCTCTCTCCCTCTCTGGATTTTCCTTCGACCTTTTAAACACTATGCTCGCATGAATTGTTGCTTTCCTCCTCGAATGTTCCATCCTTCTCTTTTAGACTACCTCTGTTACTTGGATGCGACTGCTTCCTCAGCTGTTAGCGAATGTTTGGGCTCAACTGTGGTTGCATGTGCCATGATTTCTTTGGCGGACCATATGAAACTACGAGTATTTTGCAGGTTCCTTCTCCTTCGTCGGTAGTCTTCGCCGCATCTTTCCAATAGTCATCTTTGGTCAAAATGTGGTCAAAGTCAAACCATGACAAAACTTAATTCCTCAAAATGAAGGATCCAACAAGCCCTGACCATAATCCACTGACTTTTCCCCGAGTCAATAATTTGCTAGCGCTGCTGGTGTTTCTTGCTATTGCGGAGCTTCTTCCTATGCTATTCCTCCTTGGCATGTACCTTCAAACAAAGGACTCAAATTTGGGATAGAGTCAATGGTTGCATTCTTGAACTGTGTGTAGTTAGTGAGTCTCACTTGCCATGAGCTTGTGATGGTGCTTGCTTGATCAATGGAATGTGCTGTGATTTCAGTTGTTGGATGGGCAGGGTGATTCATTAAGAGGGTATTCCATTGAGTTTCTTCCTTCTCGCTGATTTTTTGTAGCTTTTGAAAGTGACCCCATGTGAGTGGTTTGAGATCTTAGATCAAAATCATATTCCTATCTGATCATCCTCGATTTGTTGAATTTGAATTTCAAGAGCATAAACTTGTGCTAGGAACTCTTATTGTTGGTTGTGGTCTTTGGTCGCCATGGCTTGGTTGAAGAACTTATTAGGCTATTGGTGCAAGGGGTAAACCAGTTGATTTTTATTTTCTAAGAAACCTGACTAGTCTTGAACTTGTGCTAAAAGTCCTTTAGCTTCTCCCATAGCTTGGATGTGAGAGGATTTCAGATAAACTACTTCTAGGATTTTCTGCTCGATCTCACTGGCATAGTGGGATGCTGGATCTGGAAGTGCCCTTTGAGTGGAAAAAATAGTTCTTTGGATCTCTTTGTTTTATGAGATTAGGCTAGTGTAAGCCATTTTGATATGATCACAATAGTCTGATAGATCTTCTAGTGCATCTGACAATATGTCAGCAATTGAGGGCCAAAGATATTGGATATTGGAACTGATGTCGTCAACTTGGTTCTGTAACATTTTATTCTCTTGAATAGATTGATATCATTCTATGAAAATGGAAAGAATCTGCTGTTGCTGCTACTCATGTTCAGTTGCCAGAGTGTTGTGCAACACCTCCTCTTGGCATGAAACTAGTTGGATGAAATTAAACAGTTGAGAGGATGACCAACTCTGGAGGTCATTAGGGGTCATAATAGTGGGAACCAATTCTGAAATGGTTGGCCGCTAGAAACTGATTTATCAGACCACCCTTGGGGTGTGGTTTCTCATTGTGAGGGCTTGGTGGTGTGAGGATTGATATGGTCTGGGTTGGATGACGGTGGTGGCAAGGAGGTGGGGTTGAAGGTTAGAGGCAAGGTATGTATGGTTTCTATGCTAGGCCCCCATAATACTAGTGAATCCCCCATTACTATTGTCATTGTATCCATTATTGTTATTATTGTGCCCCTATTGTCCCCATATTGTTATTAGAATGCCCCAAAGAAACCCACTATTGTTATTTTTGTTCCCTTATGTTATTATTGTTATGTCAGTTTGATTATATTGTGACCCCTTAGACTCTTATATATAGAAGGGAGGTTTAGTCATTTGTATCATCCAAAAATTGTTCATTTGCGTAATGTAAAGGAGGTTTCCCCCTCGAAGAGGCTGAATTATAAGGCATTCATCTATCTTTTCTATCTTTTTGTGAGCTGGTTTCCTAACATTTGGTATCAGAGCTTTGGATTCTAGGGTTTCACTGCTCCGAACAGGTCATCGTGGCGTTGTCGTTATAACTTTTTTCTGAGACGTTTTAGAAGATACCAAAAAAACCCATTTGAGTAGAAATTATTCTGAGCTTCAGGTATGAATTTTAGAGCTTTTTTCATTATAGTTTTAGAGATATGATCTGAGGAAGTTAGGGTTTTTACAAACTCCCAAATTACATTCCAAATGAGTGACCTACGGAAAATCATCATCACTTTTGTTTTGAGCATCAGATTGAAATTTCGTAAAAAGTTTTAGAAAGAGGACAACCGGTAGTTTTCTATGTATTATTTTAAGGTATTAAGGTTGAAAAGTGACACGTGGCACGTTGTACAAGCTTGCTCTACTGAACTAGTCTATAATCAGGTCACGGTGGGAGATTTGGCATAACTCTTCCTTGGAGAATCCAATATTGATCAGACTTGGGGTTAGAAAGAGGACTCAAAGGGGTACCGCAAGACAAGATTTTAGATATTCAAGTTCCGCAGTTACAAAGATACAACAGATTCAATATTGATCTCTTAGAAAGTGAAAAAAAGTTGTGTAGTTTTTTTTAAATTTTGCATAAGATTGGTTTGAAAAATTAGTTTGAAGGAATTCAAAGGGAATAGTGAAGAATTATTAGCATTAATTAATGCCCCAAAGAAAGAAAATGGAAACACCTAGTAAGCAACCAGAAATATCTAGCATGACTCGTGAAGAAGAGGAAGAAATACAACATGATATATCAAAATTACAAGACCAAGTACAACAAATTTCACTCTCACTAAAGGTAAATGAAGCCAAGATGAA
>APFE031720261.1:9042-19913 GCA_000404065.3 Pinus taeda
CTCTATGATGAGGGATCCATATATAGATGATTACAGAGAGGTGAGTCATCTTCTGGGATCTTGATTAGTGTCCTCTCTCTGATAGTTCCTGCTTCCACTTGGACAATGATGATCTCTTACTCATCCCTGGTCGAAAATAGAGAGGCAAGTGTCAGAGGGGAAGCTTCTGGAAGATTCCATGATCTTCCACCTCGCATTTTTGTCCTGCCATTTGTCCATTCCGACCATCGCACCCTACAGAGGAGCAAATCAGTATGCATCACACCTTGTACACCAGGAAGGTGATATTCATCGCACCCTCTGCATTGAGCTTTCAGTATGGTCCAGTTTTGACCATTTATGAGTAGTTTTCAGTGGAGAACTTCTGGGAGATGATGTAACCAGTTGACCTTGTTCCTTTAGGCGGTGAAGCAACACTTTTAGGGACTTAGGAGCCCTCAGTTTATGGACATTTATGATTGGGGTTGAAGTGCCCAAAAATGTCTACAACACCATTTCTCAACACTCCCTCTCAAAAAGAAAGGGATTATCTGCTACTCCGATCCTGTCTTTGTGAAACTTGAATTTACATCTTGACAATGCCTTTGTCAAAATGTCAGCATCTTGCTCCTCCATGGGAATGTACTCTAACAACATGATCTGCCTCAATACACAATCCCTTAGATGTTGATATCATATATCAATGTTCTTGGACCTATCATGAAAAACTCGATTTTCAGAGTGTTTGATACAACTCTGATTATAACAGTAAATCACAGTTGGATCCATTTGCTCACCAAACAAACCAACCAGGATATTCCTCATCTAGATGGCCTCACATGCTTCTTGACTCGCAGCCATATACTCTTAATTTGCAGAGCTGAGTGCAACTAATCTTTGTTTCCTGTTGTACCAAGAAAATATCGCTGACCCAATACTAAAGATCCCTCCTGATGTGTTCTTCCTGTCAGATGGACTCCTTGCCCAATCTGTATCGGTGAAGCCTTGAAGCTTCACTCCCTCTATCTATCTCTACCACAATCCATATTGAGAAGTTCCCCCAAGGTATCTCAATACATGCTTTGCCACCTTCCAATGCAACTTGGTAGGCCTAACCATTGCTTGACTAAGCTAGTTCATTGCATATCATAAATTTGTTCATGTGTTCACCAAGTACATGAGTTAACCCACAAGATACCTGTAAACAATAGCTTCCACTACTTCTCCTGAAGTAGCATCCTTCTTCCTCCAGTTACTAGCTAGAGGAGTCTCCACAGGCTTGCATCTCTCCATGTGGAACCTCGTGAGTATCTCGTTGGCATACTTGCCTTGAGACACAAACAACTCCCCATCACCCTGCCATACTTCCATGCCCAGAAAGTAATGCATGAGCCCCAAGTCCTTCATCTCAAACTCTCTTGCAAGGTCCTCCTTACAATATTTGATCATTTGATCATCACCTGTCAGTATGAGATCATCAACATAAAGTACAATTATCAACAATTTACCTTCCACCACTATGTGGTGCAGGTTCACATCCACTTCACTCTTCGTGAAGCCCAACCCGGTGAATTAGTTGCCTATCCTGGTGTACCAAGCACAAGGTGCTTGCTTCAACCCATATAACATTCTCTTGAGCCGACACACATGCGACTAACGGTCAAAGGTTTAAAAACATTCAGGTTGCTTTATGTACACCTCTTCCTCATTCATGCCATTAAGGAAGGTTGTCTTTACAGCCATATGATGTATCTTCCACCCCATCTGTGCTGATAGTGCTAATATAGATTTGATTGACAAGTACCTTGCAACATGAGAAAAGGTCTCATCATAGTCAATCCCCTCTACCTGTGAAAAGCCACGGGCCACAAATCTAGCCTTATGCTTCTCCACACTACCATTTGCAGCTTGATTTACTTTTTAAAGCCAACGAGAGCTCACCACAGACTTATCCTCCGGTCTCGGGACCACATCCCAAACATGTTACGAACTATGGAGTCATACTCCTCCACCATGCCATCAACCCAAACCGGCTGCTGCACTGCTTCCTTAAAGGAAGATGGCTCTATCTCAACACATCCACTCATAAGAGCCGTGTATCTTGTCAGGTGACCTCCTTTGTCTGTGCTATGATATGGGTGCTCCCACATTCTCTCTAGCTTCCGACAACAATCTATCCGCCTCTCTGGTGTGCTTTCTCCCATATTCAGAAGACTCTTCTTGAGTGGATGTCTCCACTCTCGGATCCTTTGCATGTGGATGCTCCACATCAATTTGAGGCTCCTCAACCTTAGGAGCTAAAATCTCCTCATCCACATGTAGCTCAAGATCCCTCTCTAGGGAAACTCCCATGGCCTTCTCCTCATCGAATCTGACATCCCTGCGAACCACGTCATCTTATTGGTCGGAAAGTACACCCGATAGTTGTGAGGTGTATCAGTGTACCCCATAAATATCATCAAAAATCCTAAAGTGACCAACATCTGGCCTCTTACCGGAATAATCCTCCTCTGGTGTTTTCATCTCAAGTATCTAACATGGGCTATGATTCCAAACATAAATCATTGTGTTTCATGCCTCGGCCCACAAGTGAAGTGGTAGCCCTTCATCATGCAACATCACCCTTGTTGCCTTTACTATGCTTATGTTCTTCCTCTTGGCCACCCCATTCTGCTGAGGGTTATGGGGTGTCGTCAACTCCCGTTCCCTTCCACTGTACAAAAGTTATTAAACTCTTTTGAGACATACTCACCATGGTTATCACTTCGTAGAGCTTTAACCTTCTTGCTCGACTCTTTCTCCACCAATGCTTTAAACTCACAAAAATTTGTGAAAGTTTGATCCTTTTTCCGCATTAAAAGTATCCAACATTTACGAGAATAGTCATCAACAAATATAACATAATACTTGTGTTTGGCCATGGATGTTGTCAAGAATGGTCCACACACATTTGAATGGACTCGCTCTAGATTAACCTATGCTCCTCTGTCTCTGTCGTGAAAGGAATACTTGGTGTATTTTCCCAAAGTACACCCCTTGCATGTATCAACTTGCTCAAGCGTACCTTTGGGAAGACCAATAGAGATCTGCTGCAATATATTCAAAGCCCCATTATGCAAGTGGCCCAATCGCCTGTGATACAAATTGCCAACGTCTCGACTCTGCACCATTTCTGATTTTGTGCTCAAAGCAACATACTCCTCTACCTATAGCTTATAGAGATTCTTCACCCGAATCCCTATCTTCTTTACCTGACTCGTGGCGATGTGTCGAAGGAACGCCTTTCCTTTCAAGAAGATCACATCAATAGCCTCTATCCTCAAGCATGGAAATAGATACCAAGTTCTTCTTCAGCCTAGGCACATACATAACATCCTTCAAGGTGGGTGGAGCCCCATGCTCCCTCTGAAAAGTAGTTCTGCCCAATCCAGTAACACTATACTTCCTGTCGTCACCCATCTCAATATGCATCTAGAGATCTTTCTCCTCCAGGTCACTGGATAACTCTTTTTCGCTAGTCATGTGGAATGAAGCTCCACTGTCTAAGTACCATACACTTCCCATCATTGATGACACCATGCATGCAATGAGCAAAAAGGTCCAATTTGAATTGAGAGGCCAAAGCCTCACCTGCCGCTCCTCCTAAGGAATTCTTCTTGAGTGGACAATTTGTAGCAAAATGGCCCAACTCATGACAATGAAAGCACTTAAATTCTGTCATGTCTTTCCTCTTCCCTCCATGATAAAAATATGATTTGGAATGAGAAGCTTTCCCTTTCCCCTTCTTTGCCTTAATCGCTAAGGCATAGTTCTCTTCATCATCAGTCTTTGATGAAGATCCATCCCTGGTGTTCCTCCTCATCTCCTCCTGCATCAAATCCGACCACAGTCGTTCCCAATATGGCAGCTTCTCCTGACCATTGACAATGTCCTGATAACTATGCCAACTCTTTGGGAGACCTAGAAGAGAAAGACTGACCATATCATCCTTGGCAACCATGATTCCAACACTTCCAAGTTCATCACGACACTAAGCGAACTTGGTCAAGTATTTTGGAATCGTCTCGCCTTTCTCCATTTTGATTTTTTGAAGTTTGTCCTTCAATGTCAATTTCCTTTGGTCTCTATTGTTCTGATACAAGTCCATCAATGTTGTCCACATAGAATATGGAGTTTCCTTGCCATGGAGACTCGAGACAATGTGGTCTTGAACTCCCTCAAGGATTATCTGCCTCGCCTTCGCCACACACTTCTTCCATTCGACCAAATTTTGTGCATCCAATGTTGCTGGCTTAGGAATTTATTGATCAATGAATTACTTCAAGCCATTATCCTTTTGCAAAACCTCCATTATGTCCCTCCAGGCAATAAAATTTGAGTTGCCTTCCAAGGCATACTCGAGCCGCAAACCGTAGAATGCCATCTGATGATCCTGAAGTATGTATTGCAAATTTGAATTTTACCTATAATCCAAAACTCAAAACTTCAAATCTCCTCTAATATATTGTTCTCAGCTCCCACACCATGTAGAAAATCCTATAGATTCACAAGCTCATTAAATGTACTAAAACATAGGACAATAATATTCTTCTACTTTCAACTAGTGGAAGCCAATAGATCAATGAAAACAATAAGAACAAGAAGAAAAGAATTCAATGGCACATAACACAAGATATATATGGGGAAATCCATTGCTCAAAACCCCATTATTTGTATTGCATATATCAGAAATATGAGTGAAGATACAAAGCTTGTTCTCATTAGAATAATTCCGCACAAGTATGCTCAACTCTCTTAGCTCACAAGCTAGTTCTTGGCCAACACTTGGCCAATTCTGCAGCTCTCCAAGCCCCTGATCTCTTGCGTAATTCCTAGGATGAATAGCTTGTTTTTAAAGGGAAATCATGCTTCCAAAATTGCGCAATCCAAACATAGGATCAATCTCTGATGTGCGCATGATATTTACACTCCAGTAAATAATACCACACATAATACACTGTCCCTGCACTCTAGTCTCAACTGGGTCTTTATCTGAACTGACATGCATGTGTTTCTCATGAGGGAATCTTCAGTTAACTGGAGTAGCACTAGTGGATGCATTAGTGTACCAACTGACTATTAGTCCTCTATTAGTTCCACAAATAGTTAGAAGTAGTTTAACTGACCATAACTCAGTAAACTGAGTTAATCTAATTACAACTCAATTTAAATTCATACTAGACACCTAAAATTTAGGTAGAACATATACATGGCCTAGAAAAAGACTTCCAACTTGAAATTCCTAATCTAATTAAGTTAATTAAACTTAATTAACTATTTACAACTTGCTATGAGAATAGAATTCAATTTTAATTCACTGTTTAATTCATGGACAAATTAAATTGGAATTTCTTGTTGCCATTTCTCAATAGAATCAAGGAAACTAAATGAGCATCAACAGAATTATCTGACACATGATCTTGAGTTGGCAACGATCAGCCATGCTTTGAAGATGTGGAGACATTATCTTCTTGGCAGGCAATTCATATTGATGAGTGATCACATTGGATTGGGGTATCTATTTGACCAACATAATCTAAATGCTAGGAAATCTAGGCAGTTGGACATGATCAGTGAGTTTGACTTTGAGATTAGGTACAGTAAAGGTAAAGAGAACTGGGTTGCATATGCTCTTAGCAGGAGGATACAAGCAAATCATATAGCAACTATGAGCTTCTACGAGACAAATTTACAGGATCAGATCTTGCAGACAGGCTAATAGGATGACATGTACATGGAGCTTATACAAAGTCTATAACAGGGTACATGTGATCAGGGTGTGGACTATCTTCTCACAACATATGGTTCAGTTAGGTCTAGGGACAAGATATATGTACTAGACAACAATGATATCAAGAAGATTATCTTGAGGGAATTTCATGTTAAGCCATATTCGGGTCACCTGGGATATCAAAAGACATTAAAAACAATGAAAAAGTTCTACTATTGGCCGAACTTGAAGAAATAAGCGGTAGAGTTTGTGTTTATGCACCTGGATTGTCAACAATTAAAATAAGAGTGTAAGCATCCAGGTGGTCTACTACAACCGATTCTGATTCCATAGTGGAAATGGGAGGTCATTTCCATAGACTTCATTACATTTTTGTTGAGGACATCTAGAAAGCATGATCCTATTATGGTTGTGGTTGACAAGCTCACAAAGGCAGCGTACTTCATTCTAGTGAAGTCTCTTTATTCAGCTAATGATGTAGTAGAGGCCTTCATCAGAGATATAGTGAGGTTTCATGGTGTTCCGAAGAAGATTGTGTTAGACAAAGATGCAAAGTTCACCTCTGGATTTTGGAAAGAGTTATTTGTAGGTTTGGGTACATAGTTGGCCTTCTGTACAACTTATCATCCGTAGAAAGATGGAAATATAGAGAGGGTCAACAAGATATTGGATGACATGTTGAGGATATATGTGATGCATCAACAATGGAGGTGGGAGAATTATCTTCCATTGGTTGAGTTTGCTTACAACAATGGGTATCGGGAATCTTTAAGGATGAGCCTGTTTGAGGCATTGTATGGGCGGAGTTGTAATACTCCCATCGGTTGGAGTGATCTAGTTAACACAGTGTTGATGGGGCCAGACATGTTGGCAGAAATGGAACATGAAATGCAAGTAATCAAGAAGAATATGAAGACAACACAAGACAAATAGAAAAGTTATGGAGATCAGAACAAGATGTTTAAGGGGTTTCAGGTTAGGGAACAAGTGTACTTGCACATAAAACCCAAGAAGAGCTCCTTGAGGAGCATCTGCCAAGTTGGCACATCGGTTTTGTGGACCTTTTAAGCTTCTTGAGAGGATTGTACCAGTAGCCTATCGACTTGAACTACCTCCGACAGTGAAAGTCCATGATGTTTTCCATGTGTCATTGCTTAAAAAGTATGATAAAGATGTTGATCATGTGATTGATTGGCCTGTATTGCGGGTGGATCTAGAAGGAGAATTCCATTTGGAACCTTAGTGCATTTTATGGAGAAAGATGCTCATGCTCCTATTGTAGCGGCTACAACCACCCTCTAAAATTTTTCATATGTTTCATTTTGGAGCCTCCCTTCTAAAATCACATTATCTCATCTTACGCTGACCCAAGTACTTGTGCTTTAATTATCTTATGCTTACGACCTATGTTTTACAACCTACTCTTCTGTTTAACCCACAAGTCGATCTCTTGACTTGGCTTCAACCCAGTTCCAAGCTTGCCGTAGTGAACTGCACAATCCTTGAGGACAACCATCCTTGCTCTCAGGAATTGCGCAGTCCAAGCCAACAGTGAGCCTTCAGCTCTAGAATTGCGAAGAGCCAGTTGACAACCAACCTTCAGCTGGGAAACTCCGTAAAGCATGAGAGGCAACCTAGAGTCACTCATCCCATAAATTATGCAGAAGTCTTTTTGCTCTGAAGCCATTTAGTGCAAAAGCCAGAGGGTTGCATAGTCCTTCCCAGAACTGCGTAATATCTCTAGGCAATGCATGGCAACTTTTACTGGAAAAGTATAAAAAAATCCCTAGGGAGTAGGGATATATTATTAGTTTTTCGAAGGTGGCACAATGCTATCTTTAGAATTTTCCACCAGGTGTCACTTTTGTCCTTGATCTCAGGCATGTGCGTCATGAATTCCACTTTTGCTCATTTCAATGTAATAGATGCCTCTAGAGCTCATTTGTAGACTCGATCATCAAGATTTAGCATGCCTGAGGAGATCAAGGAACCTTTAGAGCATTGTTGTCACTTTTTTGGGTGAATTTTGCCGCCTTTTTTGTCGCTTTTGCTTGTTTAGCTCGTGAGAGTGTTGTTTCACTTGTCTTGTTAAGAGAGTGTTGGTGTTTTAAATTGTAAAAGTGTTGTTTCAAGTTTTTTATTTCCTTTCCCAAGTGTCGCATGGATTACCCTATTTTTGCACTGACGGTCGCCATTGTGGCGACTCCCTCCACATGCTTCATTTTCCTTTTGTTTGATTAATCCCTGCACTTGTTTTACTTGCATGCATCATCACTCAATCATATTTGCACTCAACATCACACCATCCATCAGATTTGATTGAGTGCACACTCCCCTTGGGAAGATCCGAGCTCCCCTTGCCCGGATCTCACATTCACTTGCATGCACTGTGCAATCTGGCAGCTCAAAGCCTCTACCTTGGCTTCTAGAATTGTGTAGAGGCTGTCCTGGCCTGGCTCTAGTTGCGTAGTTACAGGAGCCAATCTCCCATCTTAGTTAATGAGACTGCACAATGCGCAGTGTCTACCAAGCCTTGGCCTAGACTGAACTGCGCAATGTCTACCAAGGCTTGACCTAGACTGAACTGTGCATTGTGCAGTTCTAGTCATCAAGCTTCCACAATGGATGTTGGGACGACGTAGTGTGCAATTCCCACAGTTAGTCAGTCACCCCTGCCAGTAAAAATTAAACAATTCTCCTCATCAGATGCCCTCGTTGATGCTTGATCATGATGTGAAGTTAGATTTGAAAGAGTTAATGTGTGCTTGCCATGAGTGTACTTTTTGTCCCACAGGTACCACACTCGTGAACCACTTCCCTCCAACAGTCATTGTACCATGGCAGCAAAGAGAGTCGCTTCAAGAGAGACCACTGGAAGCAATATTGGGGAAGTAGTTGAGGAAGTTCCAGTTAACTTTCCAATATATGCAGAGATTCAACTGTCCATAGAAAAGGAGCCGACACTAACATGGCAGCAAGTACAACAACAATAGCGGATTGTAGCAATCGAGTACAAGATCATGGAAAGAGGAGTTTGTTGACATAATACAGGGAGAAAAAAGTTGTAGGGTAAAAGTGCATTCAATATTCATGGAGGTAACTTTGGTAGCAGAAGCAAAAGGAAGCAAAGGACATCGATAGAAAAGCGGAGGAAGAAGAAAAGCAGGGCTTGCAAGTAGCAGAACTAAATTTGCACGAGATAGAGAAGAATTTGACGAAGGAATAAGAGCTGAGAAGAAGAGAAAGAGTTGACAGTGGAACTTCATGCTATATGACAGGTGTCAAGGAGCACTTTACTTATCTTATTGAGAGGGATATATATATATATATATATATATTAAGGTGGTGCTTAGTGATGAATACATAGTCAGAGTTGTTAGTATTGGGACCGTATACTTTCAAAGGGAGTCACAACCTCCCATGAGAGTGATGAAGGTCTTATATGTTTCTAGGATGAAAAAGAACTTGATATTAGTTTCCATTGTTGAGGACAAGGGATATTAGGAAGTGTTAAACGATGGGAAGGTTATCATGTATACCAAGGGATCAAGTATCACTTTGGCCAAGGTGATTGGAATTTGTCATGGACAATTATCTAATTTAATGTTTTAGCCAACTAGAGCATTGGTTTTCACCACTAATAACGGTGACTTGTGTGAGTTGTGGCATAGGAGGATGCACCACGGGGCTTTGAGGGTATTGAGAGATATTTTTATGGGGTTATCATATTTCAATATTGAACACTAGGATGTGTGCATGGGGTATGAACTAGGAAAGTACACCAATACTATTTTTCCACGCAGAGATAGAAAGGTAACAAGGATTCTTGATTTGATTCATTTTGATGTTTGGGGTCCTATGTCTTGTGTATCATTGAGTGGATATGAGTATTATGTTTGTTTCATTGATGACTTCTCTAGGAAGACTTGGATTTTCTTCATGAAGATCATGCGTGAGGTCTTCAAGAGGTTCCAAGAGTTCAAAGCTCTCGTGGAGAACCAAATATGTAAGAAGATCAAGATGTTGAGGTCCAATAATGGAGGTGAGTATACCTCCAATGAGTTTAAGGAATTTTGTGCGAGAACAAGTATCAAGAAAAAATTGACAATTACTTACAACCCGCAACAAAATGAGGTTGTAGAGAGAAAGAACAAGGCCATAATTGGGGCAGTGAAGGCCATGCTTCATGATTAGGGGCTACATTTATTTCTTTGGGTTAAGGCTTGTAACATTATAGTTTACTTGCATAACATGGGTCCACATAGAGTTTTGGGGAGTAAGACTCCTAAGGAGGCTTTTTTCTGAGAAGAAGCATGAGGTTGGGAACTTCAATATTTTTGGTGCCTAAATTATTCTCGTGTCCTTGATGAGAAGAGGACAAGGCTAGAACCTGTGACTAAGAAGGGTATTTTTTGGGGTATAGTGAGACCTCAAAGGCTTACCACATTTGTATTGATGCCCGAGGAAGGTCGTTGTGTTATGAAACCAGCTCACAAAAAGATATAAAAGATAGATGAATGCCTTAGAATTCAACCTCTTCGAGGGGGCAACCTCCTTTACATTACATAAATGAACAATTCTTTGATGATGAAAATGACAAGACCTCATTTCTATGTATAGGAGTCTAAGGGGTCATAATATAATCAGAGCCGACATAATAATAATAATGTAAGGGCACAATAATAACAATAGTGGGCTTCTATGGGGCACAATAATAACAATATGGGGACTACATGGGTACAACGATATAATAAGGGGGTTTTACTAATAACAATAAGGGGTTACACTAGTAGTATAGGGGCCTAACATGCCCCTCTCCTTCAAAAAGTGTTGTCCTCAACGCTTGAGTAGTTCCTAATGCTTCTGTATAAGATTCTTGTCCTCCCATGTGGAATCTTCAGTGGGTAAGTTCTTCCACTTAATGAGATACTTTGAAATTGATCGATTTCGTAGCTGGCAGGTCTTGTTTATATGACTACTCTAGGTTCCAATATGATTTTTCCTTCCTCTTCAAGTTCTGGCAATATTGTTTGAATTGGGATATTCTGCAACTTTTGAATGAGTGGCCACACTTCTTTGTCCTTCTTCCATTCATCCCTTGCTTCGTTTATCCAATTTGGTT